>JAPYYX010002396.1:7670-31286 GCA_030522605.1 Cremastinae sp. B BG-2022a | reverse complement strand
TGAAAATTGAATTTGTTTCCTTCAATTGTGATTAAAAAACAAAAAATTCAGCATATTTAAACCCTTGGAATCGGAAATTTTTCTTAAGTACCCCATTTCCCCCCCCCCTCCCCTATATTTTATTTTTTATCAAATTTTTCAAAAAAGTATTTCTTTGGAATTGGATTCGAAATTGAAGATTCGGAGCATGAATTTTTCGAGCACGGAAAATTTCGAAGAATCGAATGTCGAGCGTGGAAACCGGAGTGATGATGTTTTTTCTGAATAAAAACCTCACGTACGAGCACCTGGAGACATAACTGTACCCACATGATTTATTTTGATGAAAAAAGGATAAAGAGGGAATGGTGGCCAAAGGGTTTTTGAAAGGAGATCTCGAGGATCTCTCCGGTGCACACGTAGGGATTGAAAGGAGAAGCCTGGAAGGGAGTACAGGTCAGCTAGGACCTGTTCCACTCACCTTTCTCAATGGACAATGTCCTGTCTGACATTATACTCTCCGTCTCTCTCTCGTTTTTTCTTTCTCGCTCCGTTTCTTCCTGTTTCTCGCTCGCCCCGGGTGCGTGGACTTTAGAAAAGGGTCTCGCGATGCTAGATCCTCCCACGATACGCGCACATGGTCGCAGAGAAAGAGAGAGAGAGAGAGAGAGGAAAAAAATAGAGGAAGAGAGAAAGCCGCGAGAGAGCCCATTCAGGATCCGTGAGAACGAGATTTCATATTTTTCATAACTAGCGTCCGGCGGGGGTGAGAAAATGCTCCGATTCTTTCACGCTATGATCCTCTCTACCTCTTTCAACAATATGCGCGGGCTTCGCTCAACGTCGACCCGCGCATTTCCTTTGAGAAAGAAAAAGAAAAGTCCGTGATCTCGACTCACTGATTTCGGATTGTTCGACTGTGACCTCTGGAAAAATCGCCTTTTTTACCCGTCACCGCTTTTGGTCATGCGTGTTTTTAGATTTTTTATTTTTGTATGGGAATTCTTTTGCGACCTCGACTAAAAAGTATAAAAAACAAATTTCGAAGAATTCAAAAATTTAATTTTATCAAATCATTTTTTAATTTTTAATAAAAATCATTGAACGCGAATTTAAGTTTGTTTATTTGTTTTTCTTTTCCGAGTTAGCTCTGTCACAAAGGGTCAGAGGACAATATCCCTTTAAATCGCAGATGCCCGAAAGAACAGGTCGCACGTTCTTTCAACGTTTTTTTTTCGCGAGTCAGCCATCTTGGATTCAGCGTAAAAAATGTTTTGTCCCGGGTGGAGTTCGCATTCCTGTCCCTCGGGCGAACGCGAGTCCCGTTTAAAAAAGTGAAAAAAGAAAGACGAGTCCCAGGCTCGGGTTAGAAAAAGGGGAGGAAAAAAATTCGAAAGGGGATGAAGCTCGATATAAAAAAAATCTTTCTTCGTCTCCTTTCTACCCCCTTTTTTCTGGGTCTCGTCTAACGGAGAAAGGAAAACGGGTCTGGAGAGCGAAAAAAAATTCTTACCCCCAGAAATAAGGGATGAAAACATTCGATACTCGTCCATTGGTCGAGGTGGGAAAGGAAATGGAAGAAAAAGGTTTTTTAGCCATCGAAAAAAGCGAAAATAAAAAATTTAAAAATTCGAGAATGAGCGGAGGGGTTGAAGATTCCGTGCTGCGTTTCCTGGCCTCGAAAAATCGGTTCGTTTTTCCCCCTCCACTTGTCTCATTTCGGGCATCACAGGACGAGGGCCCTTTCTATTCTTTTGATATCCTGTTCTGGTCCCCACTGCTTTTTCCTCCCGTCATCCCCTTCTTTCTCCCTGATCGTCCCCCCCCCCTCGAGTCCCCTCCCCCTCAACGAATCTTGCGAGATTTCAGTCAGCATCCGAGCATGGACCCGACGAGACTCGTTGCCGTCGCGCCTTGAAACGAGGCCTCGAATCCTTTATTTTTTTATTGTTTATAAACATATAAACCTCGGAGAACGTTAATTTCAACCCCGGATGATTTCGTATCAATAAAATATTCCACCCTCGCCGAAAAATCGAATTTTACTCCTAGGAGGATAAAGCGTGATTTAAATACTGATCTATTATTTCATTCAAAATGGAATCGAACAATCGCGAATGATTTTTCAATGCAAATCCGCGACTTCCGGTCGTTTCCGTAAAACTCGCAAAGTCGCTCGTATTTTTCGTGCCCTCGTCATGTTTTGCTCAACGAGGATAATGGAGGACAAGAAGCTCGAACACTCCTTCGGTTCGTATCTGATTGAAATTTGAGCCTACGAAGAATTCAATGGACATTTAATCATATTTTCTATTCTACATTATAGAACTTTATAGCATTAATTTTTATTATTTCTTATAAATATTATATATTTATCGTGTTTTTATCAATATTCTCCCATTTGCTTACGATTACATTTCGTTCTTGCTCTCACTGATTTTACGAGGATAATTCCGATATACGTTCATAGAAATTTTCCCATAAAAAAGAGAGCAGAATGGGATTTGGATCGCAATACATTGCGGGGAACGAGATTAAATAAGTTAATCCTGTGATGCGGTCGCAGAGAGCAAAAGAGAGAGATGGATTTTTATCTCTCACTATCGACGATTCCATCGTACGCGTACTCGGGGACGTGAGAGAGACGACTCCACGTGCGTATCCATTTATCGACATCTGCCGGTCTCTATTGCGCTTTCTTATTCAACGTCTCGGAGAAAAAAGTGGAAGGATATAAAAAGAGGAAAAAAAAATTGTATGAATGAACCTCGCGTGCGCTCTCCATTTTCTTTCTTTCTGTTCGACAAAAAATTCCAATCCTTTTTTTCAATTTTATTCCTTGTTGTCTTGTGCTTGTAGTTTTATTTATATTTTTTCATTTTTTTTTGTTTTTTTTTCATGGACGTTTTTTTGCGATGATGTTTTTTTTCTTTCGTTTTTCTTTTGGAAAAACGCGCAGTCTTCCGCGAGTTTCACCCCGTCGAGTTCTATATGGCGAGGAAATTGGCGCGACCCAATACTAATGGGTAATAGAATTATCGGTTTCGGGCTCCGGGCCTATCGTGCCCCAAACCCCCGGGATCGTCGTAATTCGATTGAATCTCCGCGGATGTGTCCCATGGACGTTTTGACAGGACTTCGGTCTCTTCTAACAAGGACGTCGCCTCAGGACACGCTCCGGCAAATACGTTGCGTCAAACATCACGCTCCGGCAAATACGTTGCGTCAAACATTCTCCTCTGTACCACATTTTATTTATTTGATGATAATATTTTTCTTGTTTCTTCCAACTTCTTCGATCTTCGTAGATTATTTTTGGTAAAATTTTTTCCAAAAAACTTGCAACTTTGTATTTTATTACATATTAAAAAAGAGCAAGATTAATCATTAATTTGTCGGTGGTTTATTAATTATGAAAAATATTTTAGAAATTTGCTAAGCCAATTTTAAATTTTAGTCAAATACGTTGCGTCAAACATTCTCCTCTGTACCACATTTTATTTATTTGATGATAATATTTTTCTTGTTTCTTCCAACTTCTTCGATCCTCGTAGATTATTTTCGGTAAAATTTCCCAAAAAACTGGCAACTTTGTATTTTATTTTATTTTAAAAAAGAGCAAGATTAATCATTAATTTGTCGGTGGTTTATTAATTATGAAAAATATTTTAGAAATTTGCTAAGCCAATTTTAAATTTTAGTTTCGAAATATTTTTTATGGTTTTTCGAGAATTTTTACTGAACACGATTTTGGGTATTGATACAGGCCAAAAATTACACGATCTCGTCCCTTTTCGCTATAGCCTGAAATTACCAGATTGAAAATGATGGGACGAAGGATGCGTAGAGGAAGGAAAAAGAAAGAGAACATTTGTAACGTTCACGGATATCTTCCCCTCTCGACAGCGTGCCCATGCGACAGAGGCGCACGCGCGCATACAAAAATACGAACGTGATCGAGACATTACGGATGTATGGACCAATTTGTAAGCAATCCAACTTATATTCGCTACAGCAATATTGTATTTTATGCCGTTTCTCTTCACGAGGATATCAAATGCGTTCTCTCGTCATCGGTGGATCTGCTCGAAAAGTTTCTTTTCTCGTATCAAAATCTGGTCTTATTTCAATCTTCACATATGAATGATTCGAAAATACTTAATTTGAAAATGTTGCAGGATTTTGCATTTTGAAAATTGACAAAAACGCATATGAATACATTTTTTAAATATCAAGTCACTCCCGTGAAAAAATTGCCAATCCTTAAAATACGGCCAACGTCTGTACCAGTACTGATTTTTTATTCTTGGCGATTAGAGTTGGTCCTGTGCTGGGACCAGTGGTTTTCCAACGTTTGCCCCTATAAAATATTCATGCGCGGATAGTTGGGCAAGTCCCAGCATTCGGCCAGTTGCCAGCCAAGCACTGGCCCCACGTACGAGGATATCAAATGCGTTCTCTCGTCGTCATCGGTGAATCTACTCGAAAAGTTTCTTCTCTCATACCAAAATCTGCTCTTATTTCAATCTTCACATAGGAATGATTCGAAAATACTTAATTTAAAAATGTTGCAGGATTTTGCATTTTGAAAATTGACAAAAACGCATGAATACATTTTTTAAATGTCAAGTCATTCCCATGAAAAAATTGCCAATCCTTAATACGGCCAACGTCTGTACCAGTACTGATATTTTATTATTGGCGATTAGAGTTGGTCCTGTGCTGGGACCAGTGGTTTTCCAACGTTTGCCCCTATAAAATATTGATACGCGGATAGTTGGGCAAGTCCCAGCGTTCGGCCAGTTGCTAGCCAAGCACTGGCCCCACGTACGGTTTTCAGTACTGGGCCAATACTGGGTTCGTTTTTTCACGGGCTCATTTCCAAATTAATTGACATAAAAAACATGAAAACTGAGCGTTATCGCGAAAAACAATAAATTTTTTTGACAATTTATTAACATCATTCTTCGTTTACAATTTTGTAGTTTCATCTCTCTCGTGCGTTGATCCAGCACGTGAACTTTTTTTTTGAAAGGTGCTCATGACACGCACGCGTACAAACTTAAGGACGACGCTTCCTGACGGGGTTACGTGTTCCTCGGACCCGTATGTAGCCGAGTAGCGGAGAAAACTCGTCTCCGGCTCTCGGTCCACAACATCTGCCGCCGAAAAAACAAAAGCCCATTGTCACTAACGACCGCTCGGCTCGTCTCTTGTTTCTAAGCGAGCGCTTTTGAATCGTAGGCGAACATAACGGACCGCGAGGTCCGCTGGTCCGCACACGCGTCCGCCATTCAAGCGCCGCTTTTTTTTCATTTTTTTTCGACCAATACCGGAGGCTCGAAATGAAATTTCGAAAAAGAACAAAAATAAAATGAATTGACATCGAGACGTCCCTGCGCGATGGTAAAATTTTTTTGTGATGAAAAAAAAATGGACACGTTATATATTTTTTTTCGTTTGCCCTCCCACGCGAACTTTTTCCACTTCGTCCTTCCAGCGAAAAATCTTTGATCGCGATCTCAGATCGTTTTTGTGAATTGCCGAGCGAGAAAAAGGGGCGGCCCATTATTCAGCGTCCCTCGATGGTTTTCATTATTCTTCACAAACATCCACGGCCGATCGACCAAAACTTCCGGTGTCCAGTTTGAGCATATGAAAAATAATCTTTTTCCTTATCTTTCGAATTTTTGAAGAAAATCTTTCGATTCTTCACTGGTTATTCTTGTTATTGATATTTTCGTTTGATTGTGTGTTTTTCATACAATTTTTCAAATTTGAGATCTTTCACTTTTCTCGAGTTCATCCCTTTTCAACCCCTGCGTTTCCGGAAAATAATCTCAAAACCCCGTTCGCGATCAGGAAAATTCATTCACCGATCGTGCGAAAGTAATTCTTCGAAAAATGAATGTCGATAGAGGGAAAGAATCACGTGGGTGTACATTCTCACACGGAAAAGAGGAAAAAAGGTACGTGGAGGGTGCAAAGGAGTGGCCTCGGATATTCGGACTTGCGCCCTGTGTGAGGCTCGACCATGGGATAAAATCAACTGGTCAAGTGAAAAATATAAACGAGGGTTGACTCCGCCCCAAACGAAACGAATCTTGTGGTAATTCATCCCCCAAAAAAATTGTAAAAATTATGAAAAATACATATTTTTGTTTAAAAAATATAATTATTAAATTTGCTATAAAATCTTATACAAATGAACCAAAATGAATCAAAATATAATATCATATGTCAAAAATATATTAAAAACGACGTCGTTCAGCATCAAATGAAGGGGGTGAAAAAAATCGGATAACCGAACAAGGGAAAATTCTTTCGTCCAGACTGTATCAATATTTCGATTTTTTTTCCCATTTTCCTGGCAATTCTCTCTTCTTCACGAGTTTTTGGCTCGTGCGGTTATGGCACTTGATTTCGACTCTTAGAGAGAACGAGACGCTAAAAGAACGAGGAACAGAGAATAGAGCGAGAACGAGAACACGATCAATATATGAACTCCTGCCAATCTCTATGTTAATGCCAACATTTTTTACCCCCACCCCTCGGCCATTACAATCCAGAGTACGCACAATCTTTTTTCCGCTCTCTCGCTCTCTCTCTCTTCCTCCTTCGTCGAGAGATCCTCGTGGAAGGACCCTAAAAGTGAATTGTTACGTCTGCGGGTGACCTCGGAACCTCTTTGCGGCCGAGAGTCAACGTCACGCTGAATTATAAGTGCGTTACGCGAAATAAAACGTACCGAGAGCGATACGCGGATTTATTCCTATCTTTTTTCTCTTATTCTGAATTGCCCAGGGTGTTTTGGAACATTACAGAACTTCGACATAAGTTTTTTATATACTTGTTTAGGGTAGGGGAGGGGGAGGGGCAAAATGGGGTACTTAAGAAAAATTTCTGATTTCAAGGGTTTAAATATCCTGAATCTTTCGTTTTTTAATCATAATTAAAGGAATGAGGAAAGCAGGAATAAAGGAATAAGGGATATGGAATTGGGATCTGTAATAGCCCTGAACAGGCATACAGCTGGAAAATAACAAGAATATATTAAGTCAAAATTAAAGGAAAGAAACAAAATTTTCAGCTGAAATAAAATTTTCATGAGAAAAAAAATTTTTTTTAGCGGTCAAAATGGGGTTCCAAAAAGTACGAAAATTTTTTTTTCATGATTTGTTGAGTTATCATTAGCTTTGACGTCTTATTTCAAGTAATTAATTGATGATTTATTTTAATTTTTGTTGAAATGTATTTCATTACCAAAGAAAATGTTCTTTTTGGATCTGCTATGTTAATTGATTTTTAGCTCAAATTTTTGTTTAAATGTGTTTTCAAATCACCAAACACAATGTTCTTAGTAGCAAATAAAAGACTATTTGATATTAAATATTATCAAAATTTGAAATATTGAAAATTTTCACCAAATTTTTGGGGTACCCTATTTTGCCCCCCCCCCCTACCCTGTATATTTTTTTATATTTTATATACATTAAAGTTTTTATATTTTTAATTTTTAATTGCAAATAAAAATCAATTAATTTGATAATTAAATAAAGTAAAATAAATTTTATTTCCAGCGGAGACGTCGCAAGGTCCAGCGTCACCAGACACCGTCCAGTGCGGAGGTTGCCGAGCCTCGTACCCGCTCGGTGAGATCGTACGTTTCATTGAGCACAAGGTGAATCACTGTCGGAGCAGCCTCCAGGGCTGTCACAGTCCGACCCCGGCGACCGCGCACGAGGATTCGGACCCGGAGGACGCGCTCGCCCTCAAGAGCTCAGAGACGGAAAAATTGAACTCGGTCCCGAGCATCTCGGCGCCGATCAACAGACGCTCGACCAGGGTCGAGAGTCCACCCACGCCGCACCAGGGAAACAACACCGAGACGGGAAGTCCGATCGAGCTGAGGGCGAGCGCGAGTTCCACTCCGAAGAGACGAACCGACAACGCTGAGGAAACCGACAAGGAGGAATTGCCCAAAAAATTGAAAATAGAGTCTGTTGACGCTGATACGAACACAGTTACTTCCGGTGAGTTTTTAATAATAATAATAATAATTATTATTTATTTTATTTTTTTTTTTTATTTCTTTTATTATATTTATTTTTTTAAATGCTTAATTATAATTATATTTATTTTTTGAAATGCTTAATTATAATTGAGCATTTAAAAAAATTTTAAAAAAGCATTTGAATGCTTAATTAGAATTAAGCATTTAAAAAAATAAATATTTTCAGACATTTCCGATATGCGGGAGGCAAGATTCGATTCTTCATATAATAAAGAAATTTTATTATTTACAAAAATTATTTAAAAGTCTCATTTCCATTGAACGATTCTGCTTTTAATTCAGATACTTTTTAATTCTCGTAATCCGCGAAATTTTCAATACCGCATAACCGTCTCTAACCGAGTTTTTGTGATAAAAAAGGGGCCTCTCTTTTTTTCCGAAAGGTTGGAGAGGCATGTGCTCCGATGCGAGGTCCGGCGAATTCGAACAATGTAATCGCGCGTGTGTGGCGGGCCGATTCGATTTTTCGAATTTAAAGCCCTCTCTCCCGAAGGGTCGGGAGAATACGCGGAAAATAAGGGAACGAAGGAGAGAGAGCGAGAGGGAGGGAAAGGCCGGGTGGTGACACCGGTCGGACACGCTCGCACCCCCTCGCTCTTTGTCAAAGCCACATTGTCACATGTCGAAAGGGGTTGACATGGCCACGTTATGTCAATCGGCGTATATATCGCACGCACAAGTTTTGAGCCCCTTGCACGTTTATTTGTTTTGTAACCCGCGAAGCGTAAACTTGTTTATTATCCGCGGCTTTTTGCACAAAATTCGTCACATTGTCAATCGCTTTTCATTCAATTCCCGCGGCCCGGAGCTCGTTAAAAAAATCTTTCCGCAATTACTGAATACCTTAATTAATTGAACACTCGTAGACGAAATTTTCGCACCGGCGAATTTATTTATATTCACGTTAACATGGTAAAAACAAAAAAAATGTTTTTTACTACGATTTTTAGAAATGATTTTACGAGAGAATTTTCTTTTTTTAAATTTCTCATTTATTTTTTTATTTTTTTATTGTGAGATTATTCTCACACATGCTAGACCAGAGATAATCCTTGTCCAAGACAGAAAGTTCCAACCCTTTAAATTCGCGAGGGGATGAAAGTGACCTCGATAAAAACGAGAACGAGATAAAGAACGTCCACTGTCCGAAACTGACAGTTTTCCATCTCGATTTCATCGATCCTGTGTACACGGGGTGCAAGTGAAAAAACCACCCCTTCAGCTTAAATTCTTCTCCGACTTTTTTTTGGACAACCGAGTGGTCCAAAAGCCCAATTAGGATCGTCCTTTTGTCTGGCCACGTGGTGGGCACGAGCCCTCCATCTTCTTCGGTTTTTTTCAACCCCCGTAACTCTCCCGTTCCATTGTTTCTTTTTTTTCATGAATTATCGGACGTGCCCAGGTAGCTCGTGTGCTCGTCACACGACCAACGTTTGAGATATATTTATTTGCGTAGAAAAGGGGATGAAACGAGATACAGACCTTGAAACACGTTCCTGAAACGTGGCCAGACTCACCTTTACACCCCTTGAAAAAAAATGATTAAAAAAAACGATTTTAATGTCGACTAAATTTATGCTATTTAAAAAATGTTATTAATTTCGAGAAATGAATTTCATGTTTATTATTTTTATCGGGGGTAGAAATAATAGAAGATAAAAATGTGAAACGACGTAGAATATTCGTGAAGAGAAGTCCCGAGGGAAGGATGAAACGTTTATTTCGAATTCGAGATGGAGGAAAGGGACGAAACAAAAATAAAGATAAAAATTGGTTGAGAAAAGCTGGTATCATTCCCTCGCTGTATCTCGAAGAGGAAGAGACTCTCGAATGGCAAACTGGTAATCCGTCGAAATTGACACCGAGAGATGAGTTGTCTTCGAGCCAGCTCGACGTCGTCTCTTCACCCTTCCGGCTTTCGCGAAATGCAGATTTGATCTATCTGTCACATCTGAGAATATTAATTCAACCAGAAATACGACGTTTCTATTTTTACGCGAATTCTTATATATTCGTATAGTTTATCGCACGCGTATACATATGTACATATTTTTTTTAATATTTATATACTCTCATATTTATATGTCGTATATTTTTTGACAGAAGGATGAAAATGCTCTTTTTCTACCAGGAGCGCAGCGTGTCTATATTTTTGGAATCCACGCGTATAAGAAAAAGGAAACTCCACTATCCACTTCTTTCCTGCTCTTTATGGTTTTTCTTTCGAGTGTATACTTTCGAGACTCTTTCTTTCTCTCGTGCACGGAGCTTCGCTCTTTTTCTCCCATCGTTCTCCTCTTCATCCCCATCCACTCGTTCCGAAGCCCAGAAGACTGCCCGAGGCGGTGGCGAGAATTGCTCGCGAATTGCCTGAAATCTCCGGTCTCTCATAGTCGCACCCCCTTTTTTTGCCTCTTTCTCTGTTTTCCATTTTTCTCCTCTGCTATTTTTTTGCACTCCTCCTTTGTCACTCGCTCATTCTTGCCTCTCCCGACGCTCGTCGCATTCTTATTTTTCTCCTCTCTTCAACCCTTCCAGGAAGGAAACGGACGAAACATAAAAATGACACACGCCCTGGCGAGATTTTCCACCAGCCACAAATACATAAAAATTCTTCTTTTTTATTATCTCGTGTGTCTTCGCGCCCTCGAAGACTGGAAATCTTGATATACATTTTTTTCATTTCTGTATTTTAGGTTCGTTTTTTTTTATCGAGGAAAAATTTTTGTTTCGCTATTTCAAATTATTTTTACTTCTATTTGTGAAATATTATTTTTTTTAGTGTAATTTGTATATTTGACTTTTACATTTTTATCTGTCAAGCGTTTTATTTCTTCTCGACTTTTATTTGGTCGGAGTGTCTCAAGCTCGCGTTGTATTAATGTTTTCGTTTTTCTGGTCCAGAGCTAGTGCAGTTACGATGGGTGTGCTGAGCGCGCGAGGACTCTCCTCACGCATATAATAGGCCGGAGCTCTTTCTCTCCGCATTTTCGTTTCGTTTCTTGGTCGTTGCGGTCGCGCGCGCCGTTCTCCCTCTGTCTCTCTCTCTCTCTCCTTTTTTCTCCTTCGATTTTGCATCTCTCGCTATTTCCCTCGCTATGATCGCTCGCACAGATGAGAAGCGTCTTGCAAACCGGAGAAAGAGAACGGAGAGAAAGAGAAAGGCATTTAAGTTCCTGCGGACCAATGCAATCGCGGCATCGACGCTAACCACAAGGAACACCACGAATCTTCTTCTTCTTTTCCCTTTCTCCCCGTCTCTCTTTTCTTTTTTCCACATCTCGCGATATTTATTCTTGGTCGAGGAAGAAAAAACAAACTCGTATTTGTATAATTTTCATTTTATTTCATTATTCATGTATTTTAAATAAAATTAATTATTTCCTTGAGAATTAAATATTTGAGGAGGATTTTTAAAATTTCTTTTTTATAATGTGTTTGACGAATATCTACCGTGTAATCCCGCTTTAGAGTAAATGCAAATCGTCGGCACCTGGCGTCGGGAGGGTGGATTTTCACCTCCCTTGCTCCGTTGATGCATCTCGTCCTGGCCGGCTCGCAAAATCCCCTTGCATCCGGGGAACAAAGTGCATACGTCGCATACGTTGGCCAATCGATATTTTAATATCGTCACGCGGAACGACCTGAGAGATTAAAAGGCCCCGTGGATCGTCGTCAGCGCTCATAAAGCGATGTCTACTCTCTGAACTTTCATTTTTTTTAACTTTCCATTTTTTTTTCTGTGAAACATTTTTCGTTGACTCTCGATTTTTTTTTCACGGGAAGAATTTTGCTAATAATTTTTTTCTCCATTTAAATTAAAAGCAAATTTTAATTTTATTCAAAATTTTTTTCCCAATACACTGTGATAAGAAATGTTCTCTACAAATGAGAAATTTTCCAAGAACTAAAAGTACAATGACAATATCGGAGAAGGATTTGTTGGCCCTCGAGAAAGAGGCCAAAGAAAATCATCCCCTTGAAGACGAAGCTCTTGAAGGGGTTGAGAAAGACTTAGCCCATGAATTGCAGAGAAAAAGTGGCACGAGGAAAAGAGCGAAGAAGAAGAAAAAAGGAGAGAAAAATTGCAGGAACATGGAATGACCAGGAGTCCAAGGCTTCGCGGTTAAACAATGCCTTTCCGAGCAATTTAGCCGTAAACGTCTCGCTGTAATCCCCGGGAAAGAGGAGACGACTGAAAGAAGGACTTCGGCAGGGATATAGTTGAGACTAGAGAACGATTTGTCCGGGCAATTTATAGGGAAAATTGGTCGGTCAGATGAAACCTCTCCCACGAAATTCATCCTCCCACTTGATTCCCTGACCAACAAAATTTCATTCTTCATCAAATTTTAAATAACGTTTCTTAAAAATTTCTGGTGAAATAAAAAATAATTATTTTTATCTCAAATATGGATGAAGTATTCGTCAGTACATATTTATAACGAGGAAAATATTCTTTCTGCGTCAAACGTAATTTTTTGTTCGATCAAGACGTACATTTTCTTTTTCGCAGCGTAAGAGATGATAGCGAAAGTGCATTTTAAAATAATGATAAAACCCCTCCGGATTGCTCTATTCATCCCGAGAGAGTCGTACGATCATGAGGCTATCGAGAAAGCACTCGGAAAGTCTCCGGAGTGTCCGTTGCGTGCAATAGAGTGAGAAGAAGTTGAGGGGGTGGTACAGGGGGGGTTGAAAGAAAAAATAATCCTAACGGATGGTCTGCCGCGAGGTTTGCATATGAAAAGGACGAAAAGTTGGGGCCGTCTTTTGGCGTTAAATCGATATACTTTTGCTGTGAGAAGAATGAAAAAAGGAGAGAGGGAAGAAATGAAAGAAAAAATTGAGTAAAGTTCCTTATCTCTTTTGGGAGGCTTTCTCTCCCTTTTTTCGTTTTTTTTTCGAGAAAAAAAAGCGCGAGAAAACAGCTGAAAAGTGATAAAGAGCGGAGGGCGAGTCGGTACGGTCGGAAAGTCGAAAATATCGTCGACTTCCGTCAAGCCAACAAGCTCAGCGGGCGAGAAATACGCTGCGGAAGGAAACTCTCGGCCAGCCAACCTTGGTGACTTTTTTTTCTCTTCCGTTTCCTCCTGCCTCCCGAGGACGAAACAATGTGCCACGTCCGAGTCGGAAAATCATTCCCTACCCCCGGATTCTCCTTATTCTTCGAACTTTCGGACAATAATTAAGGCACGAGAATTTAAGAGACGAGCACAAAGAGGGAGCTTCCTTCGTCTCTGAGCAAAGATTGCTTTCGTCGGACTTTTTCAATTCTTTTTTTGTTCACGAATCGTTCTTTTCGACCATTCCAATTAGTAAAAACGTTTTCATTCTATTTGAATCTCTGCACTTTTTGTCCTCTCGTCTGTAAATAAAAACTTTATCGAATCATAGCAATTGAAACAAAATTAAAAGCAAATTAAATTCACTGGGAACAATGAATCATAGAAACTGATAAAAATATTCAAGATTCATTCAGTCCTGAAGCATTTTACGATGGTGGACACATTTTTGAGAGCCGATAAAGATCTGAGGAGAGGGCACGCACTTTGGTGATCGTCGAATATTCACGGACAAGGTCATAAATAGTGTTCAGGACAGGCGTGTCCGCGAGTATCTTCTCCCCGTCAAAACCGCAGAATTACGATCGCGTTCGGAATATGTTGCTCTCCAGGGTGAGAGATATTGCGTGTTTCTCGGCCACGTCGTCGAGCGATAGCCCTCAAGATTTTTCCTCCTTCTATTTCTGTCGGCGCATATTTTTGCGGCTTTCCGAAATTTCCGTGCTAGGGTGCAAACACATGCGGATCCTTTCTCTAGTATTAATAAAACGAGAAAAAGGGGAAAGACGCCCCGTGGACGTTTCTCGCCGAAAGCGCGGATGTGTCGGTCTCATAACCCGGGAACCTCGTTTTCTCGTTCTCGAGGCGTGAAAAATGGCCGAAAATCTGATATTACGGGATTAAAAACATTGAAATTCAAAACCCGTCCAAGTTCTGGCGTTTCATCCCCTTATTTTCTCTCTCGCCCCGATGGAAAGTCGTTAAGGGTCAGTTTCGTAGCGGAGGAGAAAGAACCGAGTCCACCCTTCGCGATATCTTCTCTCGATATTATTTTTTAAGCTCGTCCGTTCCAACCCCAGAACATCAGCACGATTTCGTAACACCAGGAGCTTTTTCTCCTTTTTTTCTTCCTTCGTTCTTCTCATTTTTCCCTTTTCCCTCTCTCTCTTTCTTTCCTCATACGTGCAGAAACCGCAATTCGACACAGACCTCGCTCTCGTCCCCTCGGTATAGAATTCTGAATTCAATCGGCGAACATCCACAAGACTCGTCGGCGATCTCTCGATTTCCAAATTAAGGGTTGGGGAACGACCCGCTGCACGCGAATTCGCGGAAAAATAGTCGGGATCGCCTCTAGCCTCGACAATTTTCTTCCATATTTGTGCCTTCAAGTTTTGATATTTTTTACGACGTGGCGCGAGGGTCCGCGATTACCGGGGGTCAGCTTTTTCACGAGATCCCAAGATGTTGCTATCCGAATTCATTTATTTTTCGATTATGAGCGTGACTTAGAAATAAATTTTTGATGAATTTGTCCGGAAAGATCTGATGACGTAAAAAAGTTTTTTCGGGCCGAATGAAAATTCGTGCTCCCTTGAAAAATTTTCTGTAGTCAAGAAATTAAAATATATTTCTTGATAAATAAAAATTGCAACAGTCTCTAAGAATGTATTTATTGTATATTTTCAGAGCCAAGATGTCTCCAATGTTCACAATGTTCCCGTCGATTGAGCTCAGCATGGGAGATGCTGCAGCATGCACAGAGCGTTCATGGAGCGAGGCTGTATTCGTCGCTGTCGTCGTTAACGAACTCATCGTCGAACACGCCAGCTCCTAGCCCGCCGACTCCAACGCCCATCCACGGTCAGCAGCAGCAGGCGCCTCAACAGCAACAGCAACAACAGCAGCAGCACCACTTGAGTCCACCAAACCATTTGAACCTCAGTGGAAAATCGAGTGGAAGTTCGACAGCGAACACATCTGGCGGTGGAACGAACTCGAGTGGTGGCAGTAGTGGTAGCCGCCAGCAATTACAATCTTCAGCAGCTTCATTGGTCGGCGATCCACTCCACAGTTTCATCAGACTCCCACAACACCTGGAAAGAAGTTTCCCTCCCATTTTCAGGCCTGACTTTCTCGCCCTAAACCCCCTGGCCGGCTACCGAGGTCTTCAGGACCTCCAAACGGCGACCAGGAATCTCCAAAACCTCGGAGACCCCCTTCGAGGAATGGACGGTTTAAACCTGGGAGATTCCCTGGTCAGAAGCAGCCTGGATAGTCTAAACAACGCGAGAAACCTTGCCAACCTCACAGAGCTTTCTCACGCCCGAGTCCTTCCTGGACAAGGTCATCAACCTCAACTAGAAGCGAACCTGGATTTTTATTCGGCGCGCCTAAGGAGCCTCGCTAACCCGTCCTTAGGCGCGGCTCCACCGAATCCTCCCCCGAATCAGGCAGCGCTTGTACCTAGCCAGATTCAGCAACAACAGCAGCAATCTCAGAACCAGCATCCAGCTTCATCACCTAGTCCTGCTGCAACGAATCCAAGCAGCATCCATTTGGCTGGTCACCAGAAGGAAAACTCACCACCGTTCTACAATCAGAGTCCAACGGGACATCACAACAATAACAATTCGACCGATAGCGAAAAAACGAGTCCCCCTACGATCGCTTCTACCCCTGTAATTACTGATTCCGCGGAAACGGTCTACACGTGTGAAATCTGCGACAAGAAATTCAGATTCCAGTCAAATTTGATCGTCCACCGTCGCAGTCATCAAGAGAAGGAGCAGAGGCGTTACAAAGAAGAAGCTACTGCTCAGCAGGATTCGAGTGCGCCGACGAGATGCGATGTATGTGACATTGAGGTATCCAGTTTTGGAGAGCTCAGGAAGCACATGAGGAAGGAGCATCAGGAGACTCTGACAGCTGCAGCGAGTCCTCAAGGAAGCGTCGAAACAGTTCCGGATGACGGTTCCAGTTGTGACGAGAACATGGACCTGGACGAAGGTGAAGAGAATGAAAAACCTGGTGATGACGACGATGCTGAGGAGAACACACCAGAAGATCTCAGCACCACTCAGGGCCAGAGCAGCGAGGAGAGCAGTGGTCGGGTCGAGCAGAAACCGAGCCTCGTTGGCGATCTCATGGAGAAATTCGGACTAAGCAATATCGCGCAGTATTCGGAAGCTTACAGACAAGCACTCCAAGAAAATCATAGGGGAAGCTTCCTCAAAACGGAGTCACCTTCGAACCTTACGAATCTGAACAACAACAAAGAGAAAGACAGTGCATTGTCGCCCACGAACTTCAACAGTACAACAACAGCTAACATATTTTCCGGTCAAGGATTCTCTAGGACTGCTGGACCGGATTTCGGTGGTCTCTGGTTACCGAGTCCTCACTACCTGGAAAACAATGAGTTCAGGAAAGTCACGAAGGCAACAACGTCCAGTCTGTCTCTTCCAGGTCTTCCCAGTCCACTTATGAAGAAAGAAAGAAACGGACGGAATGACACGTGCGAATTCTGTGGTAAGGTCTTCAAGAACTGTTCTAACTTGACAGTCCACAGGCGATCGCACACTGGGGAGAAGCCCTACAAATGTGAGTTGTGCGCATACGCGTGTGCTCAGAGCTCGAAGTTGACGAGGCACATGAAGACCCATGGGAGACAAGGCAAGGACACGTACAAGTGTCGTTTCTGCGAAATGCCATTCTCCGTACCAAGTACATTGGAAAAGCACATGAGAAAGTGCGTTGTAGTGCAACAAGGACCCAAATTGGGAATTCCTTATCCCGGTAGTCAGGACGAGGACTCGTCACTGAGCAACAAGGACACTTGATCCTGGAACGGAAATCTACCGCCTATTCCGCCACTGTGGCCTCACAGGCCACCGTATCCGGTTTACTGAGACTCGCCCCTCTTCGCGAATGAATGGTTGTCTCTCCGGCAGGATCTGCATCGTCTCTGACATCCAGGATCCTCAGGACGACCTTCATTTCGGAAACCTGCGAAAGGTAATGGAGGGGAATAAAGCGAAGAACTCTAAAAAATATAATAAGCAAATGGAAGCTCCTTGAAACAGAGCTGTTCGGGCTTGATGACAGGACCCGCCAACAGGTCCTTCGAGCCTCGAAATTCCGCAGGATCGCATTAATGATCTCGTGAAACAAAATACCGAAAGTGTGTTTCCTCGCGAAGCAATTTTCGGCATTACCAGAAACAAAGGACGTAGAAAACGTCTCAGGACGAAACGAAGGCCAGATTTAAGAGTGATGTGCTCAATTGAGCGCGAGTAACTTGAGGAGGCATTAGTTAATGGAAACGAACGAATGGTTACCACTTGCGAGTCCCAGCCCAGCTATTAAAATTAATCTTGCTATAAATAATTATAAATAAAACTCAACTAAACGTATACATATGCATATATGATTTTAAAAATATAGCTATATATAAATAAAAATATATATATGAAGGAAAAAACAAAAAGCAAGAATATAAATATGAATATAAAAAATAAATACAGATTAAACGTATTGATAGGACGATACGAGATGGTGACTTTATTATCACATTGAAGATTATTTATTGAATAATATGCGTATGTATATTGTAAAGCTTAATATATTGCAAAATTCTTTCCCATTTTTTAAATAAATACTCCCCGACTATCGAGAACTCGAGGGAAAGAACTGCACGTTCATTACAAAAAATCGTTTTATTTTCACGTCTCGCTTTTCGTTTTCTCTTTGTAAAAAAAAATCGACGCAACTCCAGCAGGATGGACCGAACGAAAAATTGTAAATATTGTCTAGTTATGAAAGTTCGTCACGTATCGAGAAAATTTTCGCGTTGAACGTTCCCACCATCTCGTCCAGGACGTAAGGGGGAAAGAAAAAACGAAAGGAATGTGGAACGAAGGAACAAGATCGCCATCTCGAGTTCTACGGACTCGAATGTTGTGAAAAATGTATCATACCTATTATCATTAATAATTACTACTATTATTATTGACATTATTGTCATTATTAAATTTAAATCGAACAGTTTTATTATTATCTTCATTATTATTGCTATTATCATTATTGCGACTATCATTATTATTATTGTCATTATTATCTGTGTATTTGACACTATTGGTTATTATCGTGATTCATTATTAGACATTTTTATTATTATATCGACTGATTTGTCGGTATTGCGAAAAATACGAGTAGAGGGGAGAAAAAGTTTATGAAGCAAAATTTCGATGTTTTCTTTTTCGGAGGAAAAGTACACGACGAGCTCTCGTTATCGTTTTCGGCGTTTCGCGAAGTTTCTCTTTATTATTATCATTATTCTGATTATTATTATAAATAATTTGATTATCAATATTATTATTTTGAGTACGATATAAAGCGAATTTGTATCGTGAGAATCGTTTTTTTTGCTCCAAGTGGATTAAGAAGATGCCAAAGTTGTCTAGGTTTATCGTACACGTCGTCGATGGGAGATTATTGAAAATTTTCGAAATATTCTTATTTCCGATTAAAACGAGCACCGATGTATTTCAAAGTTCTTTATGTTGATAGCGAATTTGTGAATGAGAAAAAAATGAAAATAACTGATAATGAGAATTGGCAAAGACAGACACACCCATCGATGATTTTATTTTTAATTATTGTCTATTATTGTATTCTCTGTTCGTTGATTATATTTATTGTGTCGTGAGGCGATGGGAGAAGGAGAGAAATAGAAGGAAAAGAAAGGAGAAGGCAATGAGGAAATAATGAGGAAAATAAAAGAGAAAAGAACCTTGAGCTCTGACGATTTTTTTAGGAACGACAAATCCGATCCCTCTTTTCTAAAAAAATCGTGTAGTGTAAGCGTTGATCAAATAAAAGAAAGACAAAAGAAACAAAAAGCGAAAGAAAAAACATTTTCCTGCCGAAGACTGAGGTTATTCGCCACGAATTTCAATCGACGTTCATTTCATCTTTTTTTCTTTTCCTTTCATCCTTCTTTCGTTTCTTTTTCCCGTAATTTCGTCCCGTGAATTAAGAAAATAATTTAATAATCGGGCGCTTCGTTTCACGATTCTTCATTATTTCGTCTCATCGTTGCAAACGTTTTCGAAGAAAACTGTTCCTAAAAAAATGTAGGCAATAAGAGAATGTGTGGAAATGCGCGAGTCTGTCGAAAAAAAAAGAAAAATGTGTGAAATGAGCAAAATATTTGAGCTACGTGAGTGGAAGAATCGCGAGAGAGAAGACTAATTATCCGCGAGTGTGATTGAGACAAATAATTTCAATAAAAGACGAAATTTTGAGAGAGTGAATAATTGTTAGAAAAATGGACGAAGAGGAGAAAAACACTCATATCAAATAGTTTTCGGTGTTAGTTCGTGTACGGCTCTAGAAAAACATGAAACGAAAAGAAAAAAAAACAATCTCGTTATCTAGTTGTGAGTGTGTGCAAGGGAGAGCGTATGTTTCGACGTGTATGAAAATTAGATAATTGTCAAGTAACGCCAGACCCTGTTTATACAAGTAAAAAATAAAAATTTCAAAAAAGCATATAGAAAAAAAGCGAAGTATTAAAAAAAACTGTACATAATGGCACTGCCCGTAGAGAAGGAGAAAAAATAAAGAAAAAGAGACGAAAAACACCCAAAATCGAGATCTCGAAAAAAAAAAATATTCCCGTTGCGTACGTCACGGAGTTCGAATTTTATCGAAACAGTTGGATCGCTGAACTTAACGACAAAAAGAGGAATAAAAAATCGAGAGAGAAGCAATATTTGCTGTGGACAAGTGTTTCGTTCGACGAGGAGAAGAATTGAGGAGAGAAGAGCACGAACATTTTTTGGAATGGAAAAAATAATAAAGAACATTGAGAATACCACGACCATGAACTATATTTTTTCTTCGATTCGACATTGTATTTCGAAAATATATCGAAATTTATTCTCATCGTTACAATCAATAGGAAAAATTGTCTTTGAAAAAAAGTGAAGAAAAAATTGATTTTTTAATTTTCCATCCTACAGATATGTTGAAATTAATTCTTATCTCTACAATCGAGAAAAAATTTAAGTATAAAATAGTTCGAATTAGATAATTCTTTTTCTACAGTTTAATCCTCCGACAAATTTTCCTCGTTCGACCAAACTTGCGCTCGTTCCAGCGATCGGCTCGCAACGTTTTTGACACAGGGTAACAATTACGAAAAAAAAAGAAACAAAACGGAGATAAGAAATAGACACGAAAAAAGAGACATTCCCAAAAATATGAGAGAATGATTTAGAGTCTGCGAGATGGCTAACTAGTCGTAAAAGCGAATAAAATGGTATTTCGTGTATAATAATTGAGTGAACGTGAGTCGCGAGAATCGTGAGAAAAAGAGAAGAACAAAAATTGTCTGTGAATCTGAGATTCGTGCGATTGGAAATGTGAGAAAGAAAAATCGAATTAATGATATCCGTAGCAAAAAGGGGGGAAATCAAAGATTAGCGAAAGTTTTTCTGATTCCAGGGTAATTAATCCGAAGCTCCGTTTTTAGGGGACATTTTCGTGAGCCAAAAAAAAAATTCTAACGAAAATAGGCCACTGAAAAAAAAAACATAAAAAATAGAAACTACGAAATAAAAATTCCAACGCAATCACAAAATAAAACAGACGCAAAAATAAGACACTTTTAAAACATTGGGGCAAAACTATGAGAAGAAAAAATACAACGGTACACGAGCGATCACTCGGTCGTGTGGAGCTTGCGATAAAAAATTGAGAATAATTTTAAAAAATTATTTAAAAAAACAAGAAAAAATACACTTGTTCGAGCTTTTTTTCTCGGCAAGCCCTTAATTATAATAATAGCAGATACGGTGTATGTCTTGTGCGATTCAAATAAACGAAATTGTTTTTAAAATGAAGTAAAAAAGTGTGTATTTATTTATGAATCATCCGCTCAATAATATCTCATTAAAAATTACCAGTTTTGAGTTTGATTCTATGCGATCATAATTTTTTGGTCGTTAATCAAAGATATTTATAACAACATTATTTGAGTATTTGCAATCACACTTTTTGTTTAGTTCCGGAAAAAAATCTTCTGAAGTGATTACGTCAAAAAATGTTATTTCGAAGTAAACCTGTCTAGCATCAGTGAAAGGCGGGTTGCAGGTAACCAGGGGCCATACAAGTCCCAAAAATTGATCGTATCCTTTGGACACCCCTCGCGCCCTACAGGGACGCAGCAACGGAAATTTTTTGAATCTCCAGGCGAAACGGTGAGTATTCATTTAAAAAATGAGCAAATGTACACATTTAAATAAAAATAAATCGATAATTAAGTTATTGTATAAAATCGAATGAACTAAAGGCAAGAAAGATTAACTAAAATTGATATTTAACGTACCAAAAATAAGTAAAGTCGTACAATATAAATGGCTACATAATTGAATGGAAAAGGAAAAAAATTAACTAAAAAATGATAATTATATTTATGCAATGCAATGCAACTTTTTGGCTGACACGTGAATAGAAAGATGTAATCAGAAATAAATCCCTGATCGTATTTGTGCTCTGATTTTCCAAATGATTCGAATTCACTCCGAAAAGGCGAAAAGCCGAGTTATAATGAAAAACGTAATTATAGAAAATGTTTGCCTATCGCTGATGAATTTAAGCGGCAAATATACGGGTTTAATTAAATTATCGTACTGTTTATTAAGCAATTTCGAGAACGTCCTGTACATACTTCACATAATCTCGTTGAAGGGGTAGTTTTCTTTCTCTCTCTCTCTCTCTCTCTCTCTCTCGCGTCCTCGATCTCTATATTCCGCAAATTCCATAATAATGATGACAATTACGATAATAATAATAATTTCGACGGGTAAAAGGGAGTATGGAGGACAAACCGAGAGAGAGACGTCGTCTCGTAGTCGTTAAAGCGAGATGGAAGTCGCTCGGGGATGGAAGGGGAAAATAATACGATGTATATTCCATATAATATACATAGAGAGTCGGGATGAGAATCCAGAACGCTGGCAAATCCAAAGTTAGGACAATGCCGTTAATTTTTGGGCATCGCCATTGTTTGATCCGTCAAGTGTGTTCCGCGGCTTCTGTCTCGCTCTCGGTATTTCAGTCAGGGCCCTGAATGAGCTAACGAGCGAGTCTCGCACGTGGAAATAGCGAATTAATCGAGAAACTACCCCCTGAGCCCGTTGTCTCGTTGTCAGAGAGGCGAATTTGTCCAGGAGGAGCCACGAAAATCCGAATCTCGCGAATTTTTTTTTTCCACCCCTGGAAGCAAAACTTGCCGCATTGTCTGATATAAAAAGTGCCTCGGTTAAGTTAGTCTCGAAATTATTATCCGAAAATAGGAACGCGAGAGGTTGCGCTTAGCGAGGGGATGGGAAAAAGAAGAGCTCGAAGTTGAAAAATTGGCGGAAAATTCTTTTCTCGCACTTGGGAGACACCCCCTGTCACCGAAACGGGGCTTTGAATGCGTGTTAACTGCAATGACGTCACGACAATGGCGGACACTAATCTGCACGTCAGAAACAGAGAGAGAGAGAGAGAGGTGGCTGATGCCAGTCGGAACAACCCTTTCCCGAAAAACAGTCCCTCCTCCCCTTTTCTCTCACTCGCCTCATTCCATTTCTCCCTGCAACGCTCTCTATCGTTTGGCGGCTCACGGAGCTGGATTCCACGAGAGAGAGAGACGGAGACAGCCCTGATCTGTCGGTTTTCGGGACAAAATACGTCAAACAAGCCCAAGCCCGCCGTCACCGAGAATTCTCCGCTCTCAGCCGTGCCTCTCACCCCCTCGACGTTTTTCATCCCCTCCATGGATTCACCCCCTTTAAATCTCACCCTCACAGCGTCCCTCTCTCTTTCTCTCTGTCGCTCATTTCCTGTCTTTCCTCTACCGCGGACGACTATATTACGTCTGCATGTGAAAATTCGTCTGATAAGCTGTCACAGTCTCTCTCGCTTCCTTTTTTCACTTATTTTTCCTCTTCCTTCCTCACCAGGAGAAATTCAAGCATGATAGGTATCCCAGCAGGATAAAATTTCTCTAATACTGGACTACGTAATTTTTAGTCATTCAAAAATCATTCTTTCGAGTCATTCAAATTTTTAAATCCCATTCAAATTTATTCGGAAATAATTATCAAAAATTCTTTGAAAAAAAGGGAATGTAGGGGAGGGGGGGGGGGGGCAAAATGAGGTACTTAAGGAAAATTTCCGATTCCAAGGGTTTAAATATGCTGAATTTTTTGTTTTTTAATCATAATTGAAGGAAACAAATTCAATTTTCAGTTGAAATAAAATTTTCATGAGAGAAAAATTTTTTTTCAGTTGTCAAAATGGGGTACCTCTGGAAAAAATACGAAAAAAATTTTTTTCTCATATTAGCTTTGACGTCTTATTTCAAGTAATTAATTGATGATTTATATTCATTTTTGTTTAAATGTGTTTCATTACCAAAGAAAATGGTCTTTTTCGATC
>JAPYYX010002395.1:0-16926 GCA_030522605.1 Cremastinae sp. B BG-2022a | reverse complement strand
TTAATCATCTTTTATCTTCGTTGAAATTTTCCTTTGATTATTATCTAAACAAATATTCTCAAACTGCACAAAAATAATCAAAATTTTATCTAAAAATTTTGAAAAAAAATTATGACGTCATAACGTCGTGTTAGGCAAGATTTAAATAAAAATGTCTACTGTAAATCATAAAATTAAAATCGAGGAGAGGAAAAAGAAAATTTCCAATAACTTCGAAGAAAAAATTATACATGAGATATTGACAGAATCAATACATCATTTATCGTGAATAAATTCAAGTACTTATTTTTAATCTGCGAAAAATAAAAAAGAAAATAAAAATTTAATCATCTTTTATCTTCGTTGAAATTTTCCTTTGATTATTATCTAAACAAATATTCTCAAACTGCACAAAAATAATCAAAATTTTATCTAAAAATTTAAAAAAATGTATGACGTCATAACGTCATTTAAAGCTAAATCTAAATAAAAATCCATGTTGCTGAAAATCATAAAATAAAAATCGAGGTGAAGAAAAAAAAAACTTCCAATAGCTTCGAAGAATGAATTCTTAAATTTTTTTTTAAAATTGGTACGTAAGATTTGTATGGTAAATAGAGTACCATTTTTCTTAATAGCGTTCTTGAAAATCTGATCGAATTCCGGAAAAGGTCCCAACGATGGCATCATCCTCGCGTTTAAAATTCAACGAGATGAAAAGCGTATGCTCATCTCCTCTCTATCACCGACAATCACATTTACATAAAAAAATGTTAATAAAAATGTGTTGGTACAGAGGAAAATGGCGGACGGATTTTGTTTTGTGAACGAGCGTAGAACGAAAAGTCCCTGGGATCGGAGATAAACGAGGGAGAAGCGGAGCAAGCCAGTCAATTCTACACTTGTTAACGTAAATTTTATAGAATGTACACATTTAAAGCGTTTCACCGCGTCAAGGCTCTTCCATACGCCGAGCACGATGCGCATTAGCATGAGCAACAACACGCGTAATCATTTCCCGCCAGTGATAAAAGTCTCACTCGAAATACCGTTTTGTTTGAATATGAGATTGCAAGAGCCACGATCGATCGACGAAAAATAAAATAATTGGGGCAAATTAATTCGAAGCTGGACGAGGAACGTCTCGGTCGAAAATTTGCACGTTTGTGACAATTTTGAATTTATGATCGGATGATCGTACATTTTTTTACCGCTGTCTTTTTTTCAGGTATTTGCCACTTGAGATTTGAGCGTATTAAGTTCAAAATTGGAAATTTGTATAAAATTTTTATAGACTTGATATTTTTGTGTTAAAATATTCAAGGGAAGTGAATTTTTTATCATAATTAGAGAGCTTTTCAGTGAAATAAGCGTTAGTAGTATTAATTTAAAGCGTTTAATTATTAGTTACGAAATAATTTTTGCAGGTATAAAAAATTATCTTAAAAAATTTATCAAAGTCTTTGATTATTTTATTCTAATCTAAAATTTTATTCTATTTTTTAAAAAAATGTAAAGAAAATAAGCCTCTAAATAACTGAAACAAAAAAATTGTTTGATTTCAGAGTAGTCTTTTTAAGCCTTAAATAAAAAAAAATATTTGCCTTGTTTTTAAAACAGATAAAAAAATGAAAACTTGAACAACAGATATTCATTACCTCTTATTTACATATTTTATAATTGGTGCTTGTCCAACATTTTGAATAATTTCCATTTCATGATAAATATTTATTTCTATTATTATTGCAATTATTTTCTATGATAACAAATAAAATAAAAATATATAAAAAATGTTCAAGTTTTCAAAATCAACGTTAACCAACTTGCACAAAACATTAAAAAATTAATCTTGGGTTCAAAAAACTGCATAATAAATTCCATAAATTTAAATTTGTTATCATTCCAATGTACGAACGTGAATTTTCCATTCGTACCATTTTCAGATACGAATTTATGTCGAGTGCAGTAAAAGTAAAAATGAAATCGTTAAAATTTCAGCACATATTTCAAATTTTTCAAATTCTCATTCATTCTCCTACAATGAAACAAGAATATCGAGGTTAAAAAAATATCAAATCCAATTTTTTGTAAAAAAAATCGAAACGAAGACTAATCACGTGTTGAATAAATTTCCAAGCTGATAAGAATCTAATTCTTCGACACACACGACCTAATACTCTCCCACACGAATTTTCAAAAATGTCCCCCGAACTTCCTCCAGCTCTTCAAACCATTCCAAACACTTGACGACACGATAAAAAAATTCACAGACGATACGAAAGCTGCTCCATCGAAAAAAGAAAAAAAAATTTATAAAATCCACCAAAAAATTACAAACATCAAAAACATTTTAAAAACACTCGAAAAATCGATGCACTGCATTCAACATAAAATCATCCCTCCCAATCTCAATCGTCAATGTCTGATTCCCCACAAAATTGACGATCCACACCCAAATTTTATTTTAAACGTACACTCTGATGCGGATGAGCCAAACTGATTTTTTTCCCAACAGCCATGAACTTTTATAAACGGACAAGGGAATCGAGGAATGGACATGCGACAATTGTGGTCCACGCATTATTGACGTAGGTACCACTGACGTAAAAATTCTCGATCGCATATTTTTAATCGTCTTGCTCGGAGAAGTCCGAGCGGCCTACGCAAGACGATAGAGGTAATAAGAAAAAAAAACGTATTCTTCCGATCGTTATTATGACGTTTGTGATACGAGAATCATATATATATATATATATATATTATATACATAATACATATACAGTATATATATATTTTATATACATAATACATATACAGTATATATATATATTTTATATACATAATACATATACAGTATATATATATTTTATATACATAATACATATGCATAATACATATACATAATACATATACATATACAGTATATATATATGTATATATAGAAGGAGAGAATTGCACGTGGAGCTTCCATCAATTCTGATTTCCTTCCTAAGCCACCAACGAGCCGAACGTACCATCGAAGTGAAACTTTATACCTTCCAAGAAAAGAAACATCACGAAACTTTTTCCAGAGCTTTCAATTATGCTTTTTAATCAATATGATTTATCAAATCGCGTCTGATACGATGAGAACTCACATTGCCTTCGAGCCAGAGGCTCCCACGTCTGTACCGATCCCCGGCGCATTTTTGCTGATTCTTTTAACGAAGTTCGAAGAGCTTTTTTTTTATCGCGAGGTGTAGAACGTGAAAACTAACACTTCGCGTTTTCCGGTCGGAATTGGTGAGAATTTCGGTTTTTTTTTCTTCCGTGCCCAGAAACGTCTCAGCGTGGAAACGCCGACGCGACTACGTGACTCTTCAACCTCCGGCTACCGTGCAGGTAGAACACAATTAACCGATTCTACCTGTGCTGATTGGTATAGAAGTTGAGATGCTATTCGCTCGGCGCGAATGTTAGAATTCCCCCACCGAGCGCGTTTTATTTGCGTTACACGGTTTCTGGCACTTGGCGTTGTATTTTACATCGTCGCTTTTTTTTTCGTAGCGGTTTTTATTGTACGACTTCGGTGCTCGTGGCTTCTGAATCTTTTTCTCGTCTCCACTTTTATATCAATCAAAACATTATCATGGTAAACCTTTGATAAACAGTGGAACGAGCTTCTGCATGAGGAAACGGGAAGGAATGTTACAAATTCTTCGAAACGTTTCAGGAATCCTTGAATTCGTGGAGTTATTTTTTTTTCCGGTGTATTTGAAGAATTGTCATTGTTTAAATAAAAATTTTTGAGATTTTCGTGATTTTTTAAGATAGATGGATGAAAAGTTTATTGTTAAGATATCGCTCACTTCCGGTTGATGAAAATTTAAAGAATTAAATTTGTCAATAATTAAATGTGTTTTAATAAAAATTTTCGAATTTTGTGTGATTTTTTAAGATAGACTTTCGGATGAAAAGTTTATTGTTAAGATATCGTTCACTTCCGGTTGATGAAAATTTAAAGAATTAAATTTGTCAATAATTAATTGTGTTTAAATAAAAATTTTCGAATTTTATGTGATTTTTTAAGATAGACTTTCGGATGAAAAGTTTATTGTTAAGATGTCGCCCACCTCCGGTTGATGAAAATTTAAAGAATTAAATTTGTGAATAATTAAATATGTTATAATAAAAATTTTCGAATTTTCTGTGCTTTTTTAAGATAGACTTTCAGATGAAAAGTTTATTGTTAAGATATCGATCACTTCCGGTTGATGAAAATTTAAAGAATTAAATTTGTCAATAGTTAAATATGTTTAAATAAAAATTTTCGAATTTTCTGTGGTTTTTTAAAATAGACTTTCGTATGAAAATTTGAACAATCAAATTTGTCAATAATTAAATGCGTTTAAATATTTAACAATAATAAATTCATGAAAAAAAATTTTATTCGGATTTGTTCGTGATTTACCTGAAATGGAGAAACTTTTGAATGACTCCAATGAAATGAATCCAAAATCAAGTGGACATCGCTAGCTTCAGGTTGATGGAAAATCAAATATCCATGTGTTTAAAAATTACAAATGTTTAATCGAATACATTAATTATTTTTCTAAATTGGAAAAACCTTCGGATGACAAATTCAAAATGAAGTAGATATCGCTCGCTTCCGGTTGATGGAAATTCAGGCAATTAGAATCGCGATTAATCAGACAGTGTGCATCCAATTTTCACTAGGAGTTGGTGACTAGAGGATAAAAAATTCTTCAAGGTATTATCGTGATTTTAAGGTCGATGATAATCTACACCGTAATTACAATTACAATGATCGTTGCAATTTGTACTTTTGGTACGTGTCTGATTACCGATAACGAGACGTAATGCTTTGCTTATTATTTGCTCATATTCGCTCATTATGCAATAATCGATGTCCAGATAATCAGAATCGACATTTCTGTCATTTTATTTTGAAGCGTCAAGCAATTTTTGTTATTGTCATCAACTACGAAGAAAATTCATTGAAATTAATAAAAAAAACTTTTATTTAACTCTTCACAAAGATTGATCAACATGAACCGTTCCGTTTTTCAATTAAAAATCTTTAATTCAAAGGATTTCGAAAGTACCAGCACACTCGAGCTCAAAAGAAAAAATATTGTGTATGCAATTTTTTAATTACAATTTTTATTAAAGTCCAAATAATCCGTAAATTTTTACGAAACCTCGCAATATTCCAGCTGTCAAAGACCTCAGTTGTAGATGAATTTCAAACGTTATAAACTTCTTACCTCCGTTGAACGTTGAAGGTGCAACGAGTGCCAACGTCGCAGCCAAAGTGCAATCTCGAATTCTTTAACACGCCGACCCTAATTCGCCGTGACCAACTTGTTACCGATAGCAGTTTTATAATCGTGGTCTGTGCATGTATACATATATATATTCATGCTAAGCATCCAGCTATGAACCATTTCACGTAAAATCAACGTGTTATCCCCAAGCTCTCAATGAACGTTTGCCATTCGGGACTTCCTTCGATTTGAAAGTGAAATGTCGCAGGAAAAGTTTTTTCGGTATGAAAACCTTGAACTTGATTATAATTCGAGGTTCATCGATTTTATCGGGATTTTAATATTGAGAAATTTTATATAAAGTCAATGTTTTATCCTGAAGCTGTCAACGAAATTTGCCATTCGAGGTCGATTTCCAATTCACAGTGAAAAATCGCAGGAATGGTTTTTTGGTATGAAAACCTTGAACTTGATTATAATTCAAAATTAATCTGTTATTGGGATTTTAATATGTTTTGAGTAATTTTGCATAGGATCGATGTTTTATCCTAAAGCTGTCAACGAAATTTGTCATTCGAGGTCGATTTCAAATTCGGAGTGAAAAATCGCAGGAATGGTTTTTTAGTAGAAAAACCTTGAACTTCATTATAATTCAAAGTTAATCCATTATCGGGATTTTAATATTGAGAAATTTTATATAAAATCAATGTTTTATCCTGAAGCTGTCAACGAAATTCGTCATTCGAGATCGATTTCGAATTCGGAGTGAAAAATCGCAGGAACGGTTTTTTGGTATGAAAACCTTGAACTTGATTATAATTTAAAATCAACATATCACCCTGATTTTAATTTATTTTAAACAATTTCACGTAAAATCTATATTTTGTCCTCAAGCCGTCAATGAAATTATCCATTCTAGGCTAACGTAGGATTAAAAACGCAAAAATATTGAATTTTTGTTTCACTCAATATCTTTTAGCAGAAACTTAAATCTAATAAACGTTTACCTAAAAAACCGAGTGATAAACTGCATTCGAATTATAAGATTTTGATCAAAATCAAATATCCACGAAAAGAAAACAATGACGAGGATGTTTCGTATCAATTCACTGACACGTTAACCCGCTTCGACATTGTTGCATTAAAGTATATTTATATTTACGTGCACGTCTGAGTAGGACCCGTGCGCACTGGAGAGAGGTGACAAAACAATTTGACGAGGCTGAAGGTTGAACGGACATTGAGACCGGTCGGGATGAATGATCCGGACAATAAGTGTCATGCAAAAGCATATCGCGTCAAAAGTGCCCACCATAAGGAGCGTAGATTCGGGATGGAGCATTGTCGTACGTGCGAGTGAGACGCACGAGAGCAATTTTCGAATCATCGAGATGTATCAGAGCGCTTGGTGAGGAGGCAGAGAGCAGGTATAGCTATTGAAACTTCTCGTGGATTGAAAGGGTGCTCGAGCTCGTACCAAGATACCCCGGGGTCAAACTTGACAAGATCTCCGCAACACACGCGCTCTAAATCCATTCAAACGACGATAACTGACGTGCTGCGGTCATGAGAGCGTTCGTCGAACGTGACGATTCCCATTTACACCGACCACATTATAGAATCAAATTTTCTCACTTCATATTCAATAGAAAATCTGCTTAAATCGTAATTCGTAAATTTATCGAGATGACTGAAGACTCAATTATTTTATCTTTTATTTTAGATAAATTTATCTTGCATTTTATCAACTCTGTTTTTAAATAAATTGACTATGAAATGTTTCATAAACTGTAAAACATTTATTTCAAATGTTAAAAATTTATATCATTAAAATGGAATATTTTTACTTGATGTTGAATGGTTTGAGGTTATTGATCAATGAAAGAACCAACGAAGGTTTTAAGAAATTTCATAGAACATTTGATTCAGTCAAAAGACTCGAAATCTTTTATCTCTTTTGTTAAACAAGTTTTTAACCTACGTTCAATTGTCTAGAAAAAATGATATTAATAAAATACATTTTTACTTCTTGTTGAATTGAAGTGTTGAATGCATTTTTATTACAAGTACGAAAACAAAATGATCACAATGACAAATGACATAAAAATGATGATGGCTGATCAGGGGAAAACAGGAACCGTTTGACTTTGAACCCATTCGTTGATGTGCTAAGAATCAAAAGCAAATCAATGGAATAAAACACAGAACAGATTTGTACAATCGTTGTCTTCCTCCTAATTCCGATTATTGACTAGATTCAGCAAAAGTAATCCAAATTCATGACGAATGTTGCGAAATGACCCAAAAAACTAGGACCGATCAATGTAGATTTTATTCAGCCCATGACAAGACGTGTTTGATTCCTAAATCCAATGTTGGTGTACAAAAAATCATGGAAACAATCAAAGCAAAGCGAAATCAGTCCAATCACTATTTCCATCTCAATTAGCATCATCCGGAACCAAACCACCCAGGTCCATAGCTGATTTCCAAAATAAACGCAACTATGCATGTAAATCTTCATGATGTGTAAATGAAGAAATCACTACAACTAGTATTGTTCATAAGATTTTATGAAAATGAAGAATGCATCATCGAGATTGCATGCAATGAATGAATCAATCAATCAATCATCGACGACCAAATGATCCAGGTCCATAACTCATTTCCAAAATAACCGTAACTATGCGTGCCAATCCTTATGATGTGTAAACAAAGCAATCACTACAACTAGGATTACTGATATGATTTTACGAAAATGAAGAATGCATCATCGAGATTGCATGCAATGAATCAATGGGAACTACGTCAAGCTGATGAAGGAGCATTTGCGTCTCGATCGTCACGCGCAGCGTCGTCATCGTCATAACAGTGGTGTGGTGGTCCAATTGGAGTTGACGATTGTACGTGTACGTTTAAACGGCATTGATGTCGATCTTCTATATATACGTAGGGTCCGACGAAAGCCTCAGTATTAAACGATCTCCATTACTGCCTCTTCATTGTGGACACATCACGTGCGAATCTTCGAATTGGATAATCATCCTGGTCCGTTGCAATCTCGAACGGTCACCGGTAATAGAAGGGGATAAGGGACAAAGTTGGTATCATCGTGTCACCGTTCGTAACTCGCGTGTGTTCTACGACCAAGTGGTTAAGCGAGAATCCGTGTCATGACTCGCTAATGGGAGAAGCTTTTCCCTCTCTCGTTTCCACGGGAGTCCAGCACTTGCCATGGAGTCAAATTGACGCGAACGCTGCGTTCTTTTCTTCCCCCTTTCCTCACTACTTGGACCCGATACTTTTTTCACGCCTCTAGTTTTTTTATCTTGCTGAACGCTGGCCAAGGGGTTTCCCCCCTTCGTCTAATCGCGGTATTATTTTCATCAAAGAGATGAATAACTACGTTTTATGGCTGGAGTGACAGTCGTTCGGGGACTTCGTTCGCTCGTGGTCGCGTAGCTCGAGGTCTTTCTTTAAAAAAAAAGAGTATATACAGCTTTTGTCACGATTTCGAAGGTCATACATCCGGGAATTCTGACACCTCAAGGATATCTTTGCGCTTTTGTTTTGAGTTGGATTTTACTTGGTTTGCCCATTGGACCTTTTACTTTTCCGTGTGTCCTGGGTTGTTGGCAAAAGTGACAGAACATGAGGCTTGCAGCCCCCATCGCGGGGCTCCTTCTTATAGCCAGTTTGGCTAATTCTCTCGTAAGTTCGCGTACTGTCAGAAACGACTCGACCATTAATTTTAGTTCCGGGTTCAAATTGCAAAGTCTGAATGTATAATCGTACATACCAGATGGCAAGATGCCTAAACTACGAATACTTTATGATAAATCGGTGGAACTAATATGAATTTTCAAGTGCTGCGTCGCTTTTGATGACATGAAGAACCATTGACAGAATACTTCGAAATCAAAATGAAAATACGGAATTTTGAACTTTTCTATGTAGCATTAGAAATTGATTTAACTGCGTCATCATGTTGATTTAATACTTCGATAAGAGTACAAGATTCTATTCTTCTTTCCCGTATCAAATTTTAGGCTATCAAAAAAAGAGCAGAGCGTAGCATCAGGTGGTCAGAACTTGATAAGCCGAGTTATGGAAGATCCACATTGCAAATGAATCCGGTCCATTATGATCTTGAGATCAAGCCCAATCTTTCAAGTGAAGCGTTCTTGGGCAAAATAAATATAAGCACGAAATGGCATAGCCATAGTGATGTTATTATATTCGATGCTCACAAAGAGATGAAAATCGAAACTGTAACTGTGGAATGTGGCAATCCATCATCGTCGCATCCGCCACAAGCGTGAGTTTTTTTACATGAATGATTATCTCGAATTTTCTTTCTAATTGTGATAGACTAATAATGAGTCTATTATAGCACTCTAAGGAATCGATGTAACACTGTATCATATTACACAAATGCGAGAAAGATTCATATACAAAAGTTATAAAATTCCTGACTCATTAGAATTTTACACTTTTAGTTATGTTAAACTCTATATTATTGCTTCATTTGAGAATCGAACAAATATTGAAGTCTTTTTTCGACGCAACGTTATTTAAACGTGTCACTATTGAAATAAACCAGAAAATAATTGATACAATTGAACATTTTGTCTATAAAGACTCGAAGTAGTCGAAATGGCAGATTCAAACGATTTCATGCGTTCTAACCAGAGGAAAATTCAATTGGCCCAATACATAAAAGGCGGAGATGAGTGCTTGATTCACATGAAGTTTTCCTCGAAGTTCAATCGATACATGGAAGGGATTTTCAAACAGGACTTCTGGCCCGAATGGTACGCAGAGTATCATAAGATTTAATGTATAGCAGTGGTAGTTTCATATACAAGGAATGATAAATACTTGCAAGAAATATTTTTAAATCAAAGTGAATTTCAGTACATATGTGGCAACTTATTCAAGACCACAGTACGCGAGAGAATGGTTTCCCTGCTTTGATGACCCCGCATACAAATCAACTTTTGATCTAAAGGTAGTTCGACCAAAGAACATGACAGCACGATCCAACACTCCGGTGAACAAGAGTGTTGAAATGTAAGCAACATATTTCATTTGACCATTTGAGAAAATTTATTTTAAAACATTGAGCAGTATTCTATAAAAAAATTTCTAAATAATTACCAACATCACCAACCAAAAGATCTGCATAAAGAATTTATTTTCGCAGACCTGGAGATCCTGACAACATGATGGACCATTTTCAAAGAACTCCAAAAATGTCGACTTATCAATTGGCACTGTTCATCTCGAATTGCCATAGCGTTTCACCCACCACGAAGATAGATCCAATTGATAATACGACACTTCAATTGAGAGTATGGGGTCGGAAAGAGAAGATGGAGACATTGACTCGTGGCGCTGACAAAATAGCGCGAATCATAAATCACCTACAAAAATATTTCAACATGTCCATTGGGCTGCCAAAGCTGGACGTGGTGGCGAGACCAGTGAACAACCCAAACATTGAAAATTGGGGTCTCATGTTGTACATGTAATTATGCCTAGATAGAAATGTACGTTACCTTGAATGTATTCACAAATTTGTGACATTTGACTTTGTCCACTCTACAGCGAACAGGATTTAGAACGTCTGAATACCTACGATTTAGTTTACGAACTCATCTACCAGTGGATCGGACAAAGAATGACACTTATGCATTGGCATGATCTCTACATGAACAGAGCTCTTAATTCATTTTTGGCCTCCAAGATCACTGAAGAGGTCAGTACATTTAAAAACCCTTTAATCAAAAGCTAGTTTCACTCAAAAACACAATTTTTAAATACCAAATAATAAGATCCTGATCATTTTGACCCATGATGATGATTCCATTAGAATTCAATTTACATGACATCCATAATTAGCATGTCTAGGTTTGTTATGCACTCCTTAAATTCATTTCAATCGGTATTGGAATCTGACAAAAGTCAATATGACATCTGGTGTCAAAAAATCCAACCAGTGCAACGATGCAGATTCAATAGTAGTCCACAATTATCGAAATCATCATTGCCCAGTTGTCGTCATTCGACTCAACTCCGCCCCATGTCTGATAGTACAATAGAGTACAAAATGAAAAGATACTTCATGTTGAAACTAATGATCATCATTCAATGATATTGTATGTTTTTAAAAGATTGAGCCCAACCCGGATCAGGCGGGAATGAACAAATGGTCGTTGAACATGCTCTATGCACTTTATTACGCATTCGGAGAAACGCGCCCATTTTCCCGAGTCAGTGGCATCAGAGACCAGGTCACTGCAGCTAAAAGTAACTTTTCTTTCATGAAATATTGAAATTTTCAATTGTGTGTGCAAACCATCAGAGCTGATAATAACGTATAAAAATTTGCTTGCGTATTGACAGCTGCGCTGGTTCTTCGGATGCTGAATTACACTCTCGGAGAGGAAGTTTTTGATGAGGGAATCCGTGAGCTTCTTCACAAAAAAGTGTAATTGTTTATAAGAGTAATATCAAGAATCAGATTGAACACAGCAGGTCATACGAAGACTGCAAAAATATTAATCTCTTTTTGTTTTCAAGAAGCTTCTCGAATAACGATGTCTTCGCACACCTCAAAGAAGTCGCGAGCAGGAAAAATGTAAGTCTGCCCGAAGGCCTGCAAATCGACCAAGCTGTAAGTTTTTGGATCAACAGAGACAGAGTGCCATTTGTCACGGTTGTTCGTGATTACGAGGCCGGAAACGTCACCTTGGCGCAGGTAATAATAATGAAATGTGTCTCTCACGAGCGACTCAGGAGAAAATAAACATAAAGTCAATTTGGTATTCTCTCGTTAAGGTAGTTCTGTCAGTACAGTCAAATCCAAAAATTCGTTCTTAGTCTGTCTTTGTACCGTGTGGATTTTGAGCTTATGTTTATTAGGTACAGTTGTTGCAAATTGATCTTAAAATTTAAAAAACTAAAGAAAACTTCTTTGATGTACTAGATAGAGCCGTGCCAAATTTGAAAACGTTTCACCATCTAGAAGTCAAGATATTTAGGATTGAAAATCGCAATATTTAGTGAAACCTTTTAAAATTTGGCACACGTATGCAGTTCATATCAAACAAGGTTTATGCAAAATTTCAACAAAATCCTAAAAAAACAAAAAATACTCATTTTTCGTTTTCATTGCATTTGAAGACAGAACGAGGAAGGAAATTACGAATGAGTTGTGTCTTATTTTTCAGTACGTTTTCTTGAGAGAACCTCCACCAGCTTCTGGACATCAGTTATCTTATAAATGGAACATACCAATCATCGCGATAACTCAGGACACATTGAATTCTAGAAATTACACGACCTGCACCTGGCTGCGAAATACTGGGGAACGAGAACTGGTCATGAAGGACTTTACAACTCCTGACAAATTCATCATCGTCAATCCTGAAGAAATCGGTTCGTTTTACTACCGGACAAAAAACGATTGTGCAATACACTTTCGGAATAAATATCGTTACGATTCAAGATGTAATTATTCAATTAAGAAAAAATTTATTTGCTCAGGATTGTATCCGGTCAACTACGACAACAAGAATTGGAATATGCTCAGTGAATATCTTCAAGGTCCAAATCGTGAGACGATTCCACCCATGACACGTGCTAAATTATTACACGATTCGTGGAATCTCGCTTACGGAGGAAATCTGTGCTTCGACGTTGCCTTTAACATGACACTTTTCATGAAGAATGAGCGAAATCACGCGATTTGGGAACCGATGTTCATAATGATCGATCACGTAGGCCGGAAGATTCAACGTTCGGACGTTCGCAAAAAGTTCGAGGTAATCCGGCACGATAAATCAGTGATTTATTTATAATAAAAAAAATAATTTAGATAAAATCTGTAATTTTATTCTCACCTGTAATATTTAGGTTTACACTAGCAGTTTTCTTGAGCCGCTTTACACTGATTTGGGTGTGAAGTCGCAGCGTGACGAGCCCGCTTGGAAAACGCGGATGCGAGGTCTTGCGAAAAATTTCTTGTGCCAGGCTGGTTATGAGCCTTGCGTGACCGAAGCACGCAACCAATACAGAAAATGGATGAATGACGAGAGTCCAGACGACGGAAATCCGTAAGGAACGTTTGTTATCTTTTGCCTGTTTGTTCTTCGCCTTATTTATGTCCGCTCATTTTTCAAAAATCGAACTAGATGCTCGGCTCGAGTACATTTACTGCGTACAGTGTCGAGTACGTTTGCTACATGCAGTGTAAGATTGTTACTTTTTTTGGATTTCGTATAATTCTTCAATTTTTGTTAAAATTACTTTTTAATAAAATCTCTGAACAATAAAAGCTTAAGAATTCGTAAATTATTTTTAAAAAATAATAACAATCGTAATAATTGAATAATTATAATTTATTATAATTTCTTTTTCGATAAATCTGCATAAAAATATATAAAATTCAATTTATTACAGCTTTCAAATGATTTAGTGAATTAAATTGAAATTTGCAAAGAAGCATTAGAGCAAAGCAGAGTTCTATTCCCAGTCAATGGTCAAATTCAGATTTTTACCATTCGTTTCGAGTTATCTCCAGTTCATATATCTTAACGATTGGTTTAACCCGATTTTTTCAATTTTATGTTACTACAAAATAAAAATATCGACTATTAAGTATTATTTAAAAAATGTACTAAATTACGTAAATATACTAATTATCTTTTCCAGACTTCGCAACGAATTTCTCTGCCCGGTCTTCAAGTGGGGAAACCTGGAGGAATTTGAATTCGGTATCGAGAGAATTATACACTTTCCGGATATCAGATCATACCGAGTAGTAGTGGAGAGACCTTATTTGATAAGAACCCTCGCAGGATGTGTCAATGATAACAAAAAAATTGACAGGTATATATTAAATTATAATATCTTGAATTTTATTTTAAATTAAACTCATTAAATTTTCCACTGTAATTCCATAAACTTTTCTTCCCTACATTCGTAAAACTCCGGGAAATGAGAGTTTCACAAATTACACTCTTCACAATAAGCTGAATTCCAACTTGAGTGCTTTCCAAACGAAATTGTTTTCTCGTTCGAAACAACGTAGAAAGTCAAATTTACGCGCGAATGACGTTATACCCTGCAAACTTTATCTGTAGAAACGAAAATTTTCTTCCAACCAATAATATTTTTCTTAGTTTGCAAAAATTATTCTCAAATATTTCCTGCATTTATTGAAGAGCTTTCCTCTAACTGAACGGTACAAAATATTGAGTCAAGAATTTTCTAAAAACAATTTTTTATTGTTATTGAAAATAATTTCACACATTCGATCTGTTTCAGGTTACTGACAATGGAAATGTTCCTCAACCCGAATCTTACGAATTACAATCTGCACTTGCTGTACACGAATCTTGCAAGCAGTCTCATCGGCCAACCGGCAGTGTTTCGATTTATAAGGGAAAACTGGGACAAAGTAAAAGATCGATTCAAAACGGATGAACGTCTCTGGGAGAGCATACTGAACACAGCTCTGTTATTTAATGACAGAGAAGGCTACAACAGAGTGCAGGAGCTCTTCAATGAAAAGAAGGGTCAGGACGAAGACGATGATGAAGTTTTTACGAAGGCTCTAAAAACGATAGAGAATGAAATCGCATGGAACGATAAAAATCTCAAGGTCATTGACGACTGGTTAACAAACTATCTTAACAAAAATCAATTGGGATTTTCTTCGAAAAATTTTTTAGCCTGGCCTGCTCCTCCTAATATTCAAATGCACAACAATACCGTGGTGGAATTGGAAAAAAATCGTAGTGACATTGCAAATGCCAGCACGACCACGTTCCCATTCGCGGGTTAAGATGTGAAACTGAAAACTTTTCTTTCGAAAGGTATTTCACATCGAGGAGTTTCAACACTCACGGATTAATAAACATCATGAGAATTTGAATATGATTCTAGTATTAATTTTTTGTCAATGAATGACAGAATATTTTGACACGTCTTCGTCAATCGAAACTGTACTTGTAAGAACATTTCTTCTCTCGATCTTGAGAGATTTATTGTAACATATGATGGAACGTTTCTGTCAATAAAATTAATATATAATGAGTTTTTGATTGTGTTAACATTTCTTTAATGTATTTTATATTATAAATGTCATTGTCATGATATATTTTTAGTTTTTTCATTTGTATAATTTTATTCATATTCATATAATACTATGATACAATTATTTAATACATGAAGATATAAAAAATAAGTATTGTCTGATGCACAAATAAGTAATTGTATATTGTTTATCTGTAGGTAATGAATTATTAACGTAATTAAAAGACGAAAATTTTTCACAAGCACGATATTTACTGTTCGCGAATGGAATGATCACATACTGGAACAAAATGACAAAAATCTTCTCGTACGACTGGTCTCTCTGGACAACTTCCCATAATCTACCGAAATTTCCCTCTCCACGAAATCGATGACCCACTCCGGGAGTGTAGCGAAATCTTGTTCTCAGCATTTTCATTAATTCATCCGCGATCCTATGGGATGGGTTTTAGTCAAAGTTTTGGTTTTGCTTACAATTTACGCAATTAGTAGTGAATCGATTGAAGAACCGAAATGAACGGGAAGAAGCAACAATAGAGGAAAATAAAAAACAATAATTAAAATGTTAAAAATGATAAAAACAATCATAATCGTGATATTGTTTTTCGGATTCGATTCCACTTTTGGACGATACACGCCTCCCAAGGCCTTGGTGGAGCCTCTCACGCCGAAAGGACTAAGACTTTCCATACCAAGTAAGATTTATTACAAATATCTTCACAATTATAAATTACGATTATCATTAACAAAGAACAGAACTATTTTCAAATTAGAAAATAAATGATAAATTGTTGATTTAGTAATTATAACAATGTGAACAGACGAAACTGGATTGTCCTTGGTGACCTTCCACGTGAAAATAAACGAAGATTTTGATGATTTGGAAATTGGCACGATCACTGGGGACGCTCAATTGATGACAGATATGAAGGATCGTTGGATCTATCAGAATGCCACGGTCGAACTTAAACCGGGAGATATCGTTTATTATTGGATTGACGTTATTTATTATGGTCTAGGATACAAGTTGCTGGATCAGGAACATCAAGTTTCAAGTATTTTATTTGATTTGTATTTTTTCACATTATATATTGCATTTGTTTTGATCTATCTACTCAAACAATTGTCCATAGTAATCTTCATCAGATATTTCAAGATAAAGAATTAAGGGGTTACATCTAGTCGTCGGCCGAAAAAAAAGTCGAGTTTTTGTGAATTTGAATTTTTTTTGGGAAAACGACTGCAGGTTTCGCTCTGTCTTTTGCTTCATAGTGAAAGGTATATTTTTAACTATGTTTCATAATTTTTTTATTATAAATCCTTCAAGGGTTTACGTCTGGTCTGAATTTTTTCGAAGCATCTCACTAAATATCGGTGACCACGATATCTCAAAAACGAGACGATCGATTTACTTGACCTTTTGCATACTTCTTTTTGATATCAAAACGCAGTCCTGGATCGAAGGATTTTTTTTTCTATGCATAGTTTTTTTTGTATCGAGGAAAATGAAGTGAATTTTTCGAAGAAATTTAGACTTTCACTTTCAACCGCCGACCATTTTTTCAAAAATTGATAT
>JAPYYX010002394.1:0-27706 GCA_030522605.1 Cremastinae sp. B BG-2022a | reverse complement strand
CTGAAGTCGGCTGCAGACGCAAAAGGGGGGGGATAAAGGCTGGTAAACGGAAGGTTGTAGATAAGGCAGGATTGTGAGTCGGCTGTAAAAATCCAAAAGGATATACAGGATAATCAATACTACTATCGAAACTAATATATCTTTATTCATGTGTGGGAAGAGAAATATTTGTTTCTCATTGTGTGAAATATTGGTGAAAGGTAATTTCATAATTTAGTTATACGAATAAGGCGTAATTAATTATTATACGTATTACTAAAATAAATTAAGTTTATTGTCTTTCCTGGTTATAATATTTCTGTGGATGGAATTTAATCGCAGCAGTTTTTTCCAAGCGCGAGAATTCTCGTCGCTTGGCTCTTTTCCTCGCGGGATCAAGTTCCTTTATTTTTTCACCCCGCCCATACCATCTCGATGTATAAATATATATTCATTTTGCAATATTCAAGAAATTTCCCCGACGGTGAGTTGATATTCTGTCAATAAGAGGGGCGCCAGATCCCCGCGGGAAATTAGAGGGGTATCGATCTTTCAATGAGTCGCGTTGACACAAAGCAGCAACCCTTCAACGCAGTTAAATTGGGCGACTCCTATATCATGAAGCTCTGTCTAATGAAGCAGAAGCAGAAAGAGCGAGGAGCATTTTCATCTTTTCGCCTTCTTTTTATTTTCTGAAGTCTTCAATGTGTTCCTCAGCGAACGAAATTAAACTCGTACATTATTTCTCTCGTTTTTTCTCAATTGTTTCTTTTTTTTTCAAGAAGCATTGGACTAGAAAATTCGTAATAAGTGTCTGGATATTAATTTTTTACATGCGTATTTTTTTTGCTCTCGTTAGAGGATTTTTATCTCCTTCCGTGAAAAAGAGACGATTCTCTGAAGTTCACGGAATGCGAGAGGAAATTCCAGTCTCGAGACGATGTGAACCATAAAAAATGATAAAGCTCGCCTGATTTGTGAGGGAAAATAATTCTTCGTGTCGTTTATTCCTTCCACTCTCCTTTTCTCCTCTTTCTTCTGGCTCCATCCTTCTATGTCGGCATCTTTCTTTATGTTTCGCAATCTCTGATTTCAGGTGGCGCGCCCGTGGCCGAGCTGCCTCGATCGTCCATTCTCTTCGGCCTCGTTATTGCTGCTGCAACGATTTCCTCCTTGGTCACGACCGCCCGGATTAATTAATAAAAAAAAAGAAGAAAAAAGAAAACGAGAAAAAGAGAAGACAAAACAAAATTTCATCCCATCTAGGCGTTACAAAAAAATTAAAAGACAGGTGTGAGAGGGAGAGAGAAAAAAAAGAGGAAATACTTATTAGATACTAAATAATGATAATATATGAAATAAAATATATCGAGTATATATGTCTATATACATTTACGTATGTATATCTGCATATATATTGTATGTATATTAAATATATGTATATGTATATGAAAATTGTATGTTTCCCTGAAAAAGAGATGCAGGGAGGTTAAATATATGTTGATATCTGGTGAAAAAAATCATCTCCTGTTTACTTTTACTTGGGAATTTCGTCGAGATTGGACACTTTCGTTGAAATTTGTTAATATCCTTTAATAAGTAGTTTCTAGTCCAATTTTGACACGGAATTCATGGCTGAATCACCAAATGACGAACAATAAAGATTTTTATCTGAAAATAAATGGGGACTCGCTTTCTTGCTCTTTTAGTTCACCTTACCAAGCACTTTTCCTTCATATATTTTTTTATTTCCACCAGTTTAGTCGGATCCTGAAGAAAAATGAAAAGCTCGTAGGACTTGGACAAAGTATATAACAGATTTCCGACACTTTTGGCACGTTGTGTGTCTTCACCGGAACGCGTGGACGTTCGGTGTCCGAAGCGGAAAAAAAAGGAGAGAGAGTGAAGCTCCAGGGCAATATGTAACGCATAGTATACCGGGTGTCGCTAAATTCGATACCAATAAGGAGAAAATATGCTCCATAATCAAATTTTGAACTAAAAAATGAATTTAAAGTATTAGTTTTGAATTATATTGATCAAAATGGAAAACGTTGATCAAAATTCCACGGGCCATGTATATCCACAAACTCGATACATGCGTCGTTTGCTAATTGGCTGAAATTTAATTTCTCGATAGAACTTCTGAAATTTTTAATTAAAAAAATATTGTTTTTTAAATTAATTTTTAATTTTTTAATTACTTATAAATCTATGTTTTTTCAATTTGTTTCGATCACGTTTTCTCGCTGTTAATTATAATATTCGGTTTCAGGACACCGTATATATGGATACGCGCAAAATGTGTGTGATAAGAACGTACGTATATATTCGGGTGTATATAAATTAAAGTATAGAGTCAAGCTCTTTGCGCGGCAAAAGCTCTCTCCTAAATGAGAACGATAAATTTTCAGGCAACTTTTTTTTCTAAGCACCGAGAGAGTGCAGTCGCGAGAACGTGCGCGTTTTCTCGTCCCTGCGAGTCTTATCATCGCTCCCGAAGTACGAAGGAACAAAACTTTCGCGCTCCCACTCCTTTAATTTTTTTCGTCAAACTTCTCGTTTTTTTTCCTCTCCTCAGAGACGTTTGAAGGAGGTATTTTCACGCCCGCCCACTCTCGTCACCGCTCCCGTGCACTTTCAGCATACGTTAACTTTTTTCACCTCTCGGATCTTCCATTCTTCTTCTTTGCCTTCCTCTTTGCTCGGCCCTCCTCGATTCTCAGTCCACTTTGGGCTTTTTTCATCGTGCCAGAGCGTCCACGAGCGCGAATAAAAAATTAAAGAGGAACACGATGATCGATAAAAAAGTTTAATTAGCTCGTAAAGGAGCGAAATATCTTGATCTGCAAATTTTACAGTCGACGGAGTAAAGTAGAGGTAAGTGACGCACCTTTTTTCAATTTTTTTTTCTTGAAAAAGTTTTTTTTTCTTGACAAAGTTTTTTTATTTTACCGGAGCAAAAAGTCGCAGATAAAAATAAAGCACGTGAAACGTTTTCCAAAATATTTGAATTACTCAGCCGGAAAAATGTTACATCAAAACGTAATCTCAATGGGAGTCGCTTTTTTTTTGCTCTCGCTTTTATTTTTTATGGATTTCTCATCTCTCAATCGTAATTGAGATTCGTGACAGGAACGTTCATGGAATATGCATTCCCGTCACACGCATCGCGCGAGTTATGAAAACGTGTCCGTCCGATGAGAAAAAGCGCGCATTTCCCGCACGGATTTTCTCCGTTTTCCGTGTAATGTATTGCGTAATCGTGAAATGATAGAACAGACCTACGAACGTCGATATTATTCTCTCTCATTCTTTTTATTTTCCATGGCTCTCTCACTCGGAAGTTCGACAGCGCAATAGGAATAATAAAAAAATGATTTATTCAGCAATATCACAAATCGCTTCAATTAATTGTATAGATAAAAAAAATTATTAACTTTCGACGAATTCGCGAACGATATATTTTCATAATTCTATAATAAATTTACATTCATTTACATGAAAAAATATTTTTCGAAAACAACAAACGTTATTCTTGTTGTTTTGTTTTCTGATAATTTTTTTTCCTTTTGGATAAAAATTAATTTCTGCAGTGCGACAGTGCAATAGAGGAATAATAAAAAACAGATTTATTCAGCAATATTAAATTTACATAAAACATCATTAATTTTCGACGAGAGTTCTCGAACGATATATTTTCATAATTTCATGATAAATTCACATTCATTTACATGAAAATAAAATGTATTTCGATAACAACAAACGCTATTTTTATTGTTTTGTTTCGTGATGTTTTTTTCCTTCTGGATAAAAATTTCTTTTTGCAGTGTGACAAGGTAATATGAATAATAAAATAAGAAAATTGATTCAATCAGCAATAGTATTAAAAATGGCTTCAATTAATTGCAGAAAAAAAAATCATTAACTTTCGACGATTTCTCAAACGATATATTTTCATAATTCCATAATAAATTTACATTCATTTATATGAAAATGAAATATATTTTGATAACAACAAACGCTATTTTCGTTGATGTTTCCTGAATTCCTGATAATTTTTTTTTCTGTTTGGGTAAAAATTTATTTCTGCAGTGCGATAAAAACGTGAAAAAAGAATCGAGTAGTTTTATGGGCAAAATAGCATCTCTATAAATACGGTTGATTCTCAGCGGGATCTGAGGAACGTTCCAGATTTCCAAGACGTTTACAATTATTTCCGCAATCTGAAAAAGGCCCTCGGGACTGGAAAGTGCTTTCTCTCTCTCCGTCCATCTTGCTCGGTCGTTCTTTCTCTTTTTTCTCTCTCGCTTTCTTCCTCGCGTCTATACGGACAATCGCGGCGACTCTTGACGTTCGAGTCGAAGATCCCTCGGGCCAAGATCTCTCGAGACATCGGATACGTACGCACACGCACGTACCAAATTACGTTTGTTAACGGAGTGAAGAAAGATCACGAACGAAATACGTACATGTGTATATAGCCATTATTTCTTCTTCTTCATCTATGTTATTTTTATCTCATAGAAATGAAAAATAAGGATAAAAAATAATTAAAATAATAAACGTCGAATCGATTCCTTTCTCCCGATATCATCGAGCCAGCATATTTCTAATTAATCGTCTCAATTAAAAACGGAAAAAGTTTTATCCGTTTTCCATTTGGAAAGAAACGATAATTACTCTGGATTCTTCTGCGATGGAGAGATAAAACCCGGAAGGTTTCTCGCTCTGACATCTTTGTGCTCACCAGGAATACGTCTTCGGTATCAGGCCGAAATATTTAAGCTCCGGAGAGATAGGGGGATGAAGCCGTTTGCTTTTAAGAAACGAGGTGGAATGGAAGAAGTAGTTTCGATTCAAAAGCGATACCGGTACACACGAGACGAGGAATTTATAGGCTATTAGACGATAAATATCGGCAAGAAGACCCGAGGACTTGCCGAGCGGTGCGCAAAGGGAGAACGTCAGACGTTGAGGCTTTTCGAGATGTGTACGCGATCAGCGGGGTAGCGAAAATATCGCATGTGTGCAAGACATAAAGCTCCCCGCCAACAATAGATAGTCTCTCGGAGGCTCTTCTGCGCTCGACGTTCCTCCGGCTTTATCCTCGAACACGTCCGTGAGTGAACATTTTATATATAGACGTCTATATCCTTCGGCGTACATGTATATTAAACTTGATGGATTAAGAAGAACAACGCGAATGTATTCGCGGCTCTTCCTTCTTCTCCCTTTTTACAGCGAACCGTTTTTAAACGTAACGAGTTTTCGTAAAACCTAATAAGAGAGGCGAGAGATTGTGAAGTGTTAAAAAAATAGAGTAAAAAGAGAGGTGGCAAAAATTGGAGTGTTGACAGTTAAACTTTTGGATGAAGAGAAGGTAAAATCGAGTTCCCCGATACGACGGATTAACGAAACTTCTTCTTCTCCTCCTCCTCCTCCTCTCCTCATCCTTTTCTTATCTCGCTTCCTTACTCCGGAGTGTATTTTAGTGAAGAAAAAGATGGGGTGGAAGCAAAGTGCCGAAAGAAAATCGCGGAAATGATAGGGCAGAGATACTTGCTGGAAAACGTCCGCAGCCTGTGTCTCCAACTTTGGAGAGTCAACCCCGAGTCAAGTTGCGTCCCCGCAGTCCCTAGTCATACTTTTTTCCTACACAGATATACAATCATCGGGGAAAAGTATGTACGTGTAAATACTTTGCGTTTTATGTACTTTGACGTCACGAGGAGTTTGCCGAAGTATCACCGTCTTTCTCTTCGGAGGTGTCGCCTCCTCCTCGCTTTACTCCATCGAAGACACTTTCACGAGTGACCGAAAGGATACACCGTCTTATATACTATATACTTATACTTCTCTTTATCATCAGGCTGTCTATATTTTCGAAAAGTTAGAATCTAGTACATAAGCTCGTACTTTATGTACAAGTGTATAGAGAAGAAATTCGCATACTTGTACGAAGAATAATCGTTACTCTCGACTCGTTCTTTCAACGTTTACCCCGTCGTTCGCTCGCCTGTGACAAACTTTTCATGGAAAGATGTTTGTCGGATGTTAGGCAGGCAAAGGCAGGAACGGTCAAATAGCGAAAACGACTTCGGGCTAAGGACCGATGTGATTATCACGCGCTGTGCCAAAGAAATTCACTCGTTACTCATTTTCCTCCCTTTCTTCTCAGGTCGTTAAAAATGTTCAATTCTCCTCGCGTTATGACGAAGTTTCCCTGCAAATGGCATTTCTTTGTCACGGTACTTTCTTCCGGAAATAAGCGCAGAAAGGAGAGTAATGAATATTTTTTCTCCTTTTGATGTTCGCCCGTGCGTACTTTGCTGTTGGGAAATTCTATGCGCGCTCGCCACCTGTCGGCCGTACGAGCGAACTAACCGTTGGTTTATCATCGTTGACGATTTACCAGCGCCAGGATTACGGTTTTCACGTTCCGTGACAGAAAGCAGCCTCGATATCGTTGACTCGATCTTTCTCACAACGAGCTGGGGCTTTCCCGGAGAAACACGGGGAGAGAAATGGCCGTAAGAGCGAGAAGGAGACGAGTACACATCATTATTCTCCAACACCGTCAACCGTCAGCCCAGGTAAGTCCGTCTGATTAATGTACATCGGCTCGAAGGAATTGCGTGGTTGGCTCACCTGGACAATGAGCGAGAAGTCGAAGCACGAAACGAGGAGGAGAGAGAGCGAGAGAGAGAGAGAGGAGGAGGAGAGGAGGAGGAGGCGAATAAACGTATAACGTGCAAGGGAGGATTACATTGTAGCTCATTGTCGCGTCGACCGGTCGGAGGTCATGAACCCTCAACGTGCACAACCAGATGTCAATCGAGGAACGAAAGTGTCGACTCTGTATCATCGGGCACTCGAAATTCTCTGACAATTGTCATCGCGCTGCCTCGTTTTTCCCCGATACGTGCAGACGAACGCGCGTCAACCGAATTCAGCAATATTTGCCCGCGTTATTTGAGGGCCGTTGACAAATATCGATGTTCATCGAGCCCACACTTGTCGTAAACGCGAACCAGCGTAAACTTTAGCCAAAACTGTTACGGTGATCGGATAATCGCTTGTACAGTGCCCAAAATTTAATCACAGAAATTTCAGGAGTGCTAAATCGCTCGTCGCATTTCGACAATGCAGGAAAGAGAGATCTCCAGGCCACTTGTTCGTTATTTTTCTCCAGCATTGTAACGACTCGTTAATGTCTCGAATATTGCAAGTTTCACGAGCATGGACGATTAAACTCAATGCTCGTTATAATAATCGCAGAGATACGAGGAATTCGCGCCTTTTCCTGGTGAGCTCTATACATATATAATCTATCATCGTTTTGCATGAGTGGAGCCTCGAGAAAATTGCGCACTCGCTCGTGTCCAGCGATGAGGATTCAGATGCCGGCCATGGCCAAGATTTTCTCGAGAATTATATGAGCCGCGTAAACATATACAGGATGTTTTAGAGCTGGATGTCGAGATTCGGAGAACAAAACTGGCGTAATTGTTGCGAAGTTGTTGAAGGGGTTCTTTTGGGTTTAAGCATCCCCCAAGACCCAAGCCTCCCCAAATACTCAACACAATTCGACCCAAATGCTCCCAAATTCCGATCCTCATCGAAAGCCTGAAAAATGAATAGAAATGAAAAAATAAAATATAAAAATATTTGTAGTAGTCATTATGGTCATGTGCCATCATAATAATATTTATGATTGTGATTTGATTATAACCTCGATTCTAAAAATACCTGGAAATAATTTTTAAATGGATATTCGGTGGAAAGCCACTCCGTAATAATAACCAAAAATCTCACCGACTGAATTTGACTCGTTGATAAGTGGTCAGAGAGAATTCGAATCGAGAAATATATTTTCCGATACGGATATTCGACTCGGATGTTTTCTACGTTGTTGTTTGTTTCCAATTCTGCATCAACGTGTACCAGTGCGACAAACTAACAGGTATACTCTATACTTCGCGAGATACGTTACCCGCGGAGAGGCTTCGCGGTCGGAATGCCGAGAGCAATCTGGCGTGTAATCCGAAATCAGAGAAGCTGCGCTATCCGCGCTTACCTCCGCCATAACCTTCCGTATATTCCGCGAAGGGAAACCGCTCGAGAGCTTTCTCCAACTCGTCCGGGGCTCTCCTTTTCCTCATCTCGGTGCTCTCCTCCGATCCCCGGGAAAGCGACTGCCCCTTCCTGGTTATCGCTGCATTATATACCCGAGGCTTTCGCCGAATATCTCTCTTGCCAGTTTCCCAAAAGGACGCTTCGCTTGCCCTTTCCCGCCTTTTCCAACCCTCCCCGCTGACACCGCACCCCCCTCTTATGTTGCGAGGAAACTCGTCGGAAGGAATAATCCACTTGGAGCCGAGCTTTCGGCCTGGCACGTGGGATTAGAAGCTTTTTGCTTGTAAAACGCTCAACGTTCCGTGTACAATGCCCATGCATCCTCGTACTACTATACGACTCTCCTATTATCCTAGCCTGCCATCTGATGAATTATACGATAAAGCATTAATGCTCCAGACCAGGATCATCCGATTCTGGAATATATGTGACTTTCCCCGCACTCTCATGGTTTTTCGGACGAGAGAGCTTTTCTCCCTTATCAATATAATTTCACCGAGAGTCTCGTTCCCTCGATTACTTTGCATTCTCAAGATTTTCCTTATCTTGTCTCTGAGGTTTTTTTTCTTCCACATCCACAAACAAATTTTTTCCTTGTTTACGATTTCAATTTCATCTCGTCACCGGGAAAAATTCATTTAACAGTCCTGGCGCTTCGAGGAATAAGTTTTCTCCTCGCGGATTCGCTCTCCATGAAATTATGAAACCGTCCGTGTTATTTCTCGTGGCAACCTGACATGTAAATTCGCTCCACGGCGAGACATAACGGTTTTTGCGCGAGCCACGAGCGACACGCCAACATCCTCGGGGGCATCGCTCTCGATAAATAGCCAAGAGGATGACGGCGATGACGAAAAGACCGCTCTTGTCCCGAGACGCGAAACTATATACGAAAAAACGATACTTTCACCCGCATAAGTCTCGTGTGTTACGAAGACCACAAGTTCGCCAATCATCCTTCGTATTATTATTTTTTTTCCACCACGAAAGTAACATTTCTCTCTCGATGAAGCCAAGGATCGAGGAGAATGATCATGATTGGTCCAGTTTTTGAGACTAATTGGATCGAGGCTACACGTTCCCAATTAAATTTTTTTATTTTTATTTAAAAGTGAACATTTTCGGGTCTCGAATTTCGACCCGCCCTGGGGTGAAATTCGCCCATTATTCACTTTCTCTCGAGCCACAATCGCGTATCCTCTCTCCTCTCGGAGCGCACGGACGAATTTCTCTCTTACATTGTTCAATTTATCAAGTATACCGGCGTGGACGTATTGTTTTTTTATTTTGGTTTCTGTTTTTCCAGAGAGCTCACTCCGTGGATGAAGCGTAATATGAATTTATGCGCATACAAGTTTGCACAGAAAACGCGACGAGATGCTCACGGCTTATAAGGAGTGAAGTCACGATCGTCCAGATGCGAAAAGTAGATCTGGCCGTGATTTCTCGTATTGTAAATAAGGCTAGGCTTCGAAAAAACGTGGCAGGGGAAAGAAAAAGAACAGAAACGACGTTACCGCGGAATCGAATGCGCCGAACACAAAGGACAAAAAAGTGAGAGCTCTCCCGATTGTCTAAGAATTCAGAGAACGATTACTTCACGATTCAGGAGAAAAGAAAAAAAAAGTCCCGACTCTTTTCTAACCATTCTAATTAACTTGTTTCATAAATTAGTCAGAAACCCACACACGTTCGTTCAACACGGAATTTTTTGTTGGAAAGTCTGAACCTTCCAGCGTGTCACGATTTGTACGCGATTAATCGTAATTATAAAAACAAGCGACCTTGTTCAAATTAAAGAAATTTCGTCGAGAGAAATTTATTCCGAGAGTAAAATCGTGCTCTAACGATTCTTTTTTTTTCATGTGCCGAAACTGTCAATGACGTGATGAGACAAGAGAGCCGAATTTCTCGAGTGTCAGAAGTTTTCAGTTGACATGGAAACTCGACGATCGCCCTGAAAACGAGTTCTCCGGGTAATGCGTTATGCATGAATCGTTATAATTAATCATTTCTTTTACGGGAGTAGATTAAAGTGTACAAGCGTGAAAAGACAGACGACAAGGAAAAAGAGGAGATGAAAAAAAGAGAGTAAGCAGGAAATAAGAAATAAACGAAAATGTCTTCTTCAACTTCTTCTTTATTTTTCTTTGCTCTCTCGTTTTTTTTCTCTTCTTTTTCAGGAAGGTTGAAATAAACGAGAGCTCTCTCGCGGGACGAGCTGACTTCTCGTTGCTCTCGATCTTTTCACTCGGCTCGCACGATCGAGATCTTCGTCACTTTCTCGGTCCGCGCCCGGGCTGCGGTGATCCTCGTCTTCGTCGTCGATATCTCTTCCCACTCGCGTTACCCTTTCTCCTCTTTCGCGTCTCCTTTCTCCACCTGTTAGCCGCTGAAGTTAAAAAAACACGACGTCTCTGTATATTTTTCATTGTCAATTGTTTTCCTTCCTTCTCCCTTTCCTCTCCTTCCTTTTTCTCCCTTTTTCGGCTAGGATTAATGGTTCCTTGCTATCCGATGATAAAGCGCAGACATTATTCCGCCGGTAAAAGCTTTTACCTGATTGTATATACGTAATATTTCTTCTTTTTCCCCTCTCCCCCTCTATTCTGCTGACTTGTAAATAATTAGAGCTTCGAATGCACTTTGCTTTCTTGTCCCTCCTGTTAAAAAGCAAATGGCAATATTTTACCGTCGCTTCCGGAAAATTTTTTCATCACGTCCCGGATATATATTTTTTCAAGGGACACAATTTCAATCTTTTTTTTTTAAAATTAAAAATTGAAAATAATCTTGGCGTTTGATATCCACGTGAACATGTAATTAATTCGTATCTGTATTTGTATGTATTTGTACAGATGTATGTATAAATGATAAAAATTTAAGGATGAACTCGAGAATGTCTGTCAAAAGTGACTTTTTCATGTTGAATTGTTAAAATTTAGCGTTTTTTCTGCTAAAAACTTAAAATCTTTTATCACGATATTTAGAATGATATTCAATAGGTATCTAATGTTTCATCAACAATTTTAATATTATTTATTGTTTAAACAATTAAAAAACAAATATTTTAGACAATATAGTTTAAACTTGGTTATTATTATTTTTATGTGTGCTGATAGTAGAAAATAATTATCAACAAAAAGTTTTAATCAATTTTTACGTACCGTTAGAGAGGAAAATTCGTTTTGCTGTCATAAGTGGATAATTTCTTAAAAACTGTTTCGTACGAGTGGTTGAAATTTGCTGGATGAAAGATTCTTTAATATTTAAACATCTTGAGAAAAAATTTATCCAATGAAATATTAGTTGGTTCAATTCAATATTTCATTGGATCTATTAAATATGGACGAATCAATTAAATATTTCATTGGAAATGGCCATCTTTTTTCTCAGTGTAACGACTATTATTATAAAATTATAAATATTATAATTTCGTTTTCGATGAATCTGTATGAGAATAATACATATTCTAATATTCAATTGTTTATAACTTTTAAACGATTCAGTGAATTTAGTTGAAATTTGCACAAGCAAAAGCATCAGAATTATAATCAGTGACTGGTCAAATTTTCAGATTTTTACCACCGTTTCGAATTATCTCTAATACATCCTTAAAATCCAAACAATAAGAAGTAAAAAAGTAAAGTGCAGCTATAGAATAGTAAAAGTATTGCATCACCCGTCATTCACTTCTTATCGTTTCAAGTTCAAGGTTTCCTGTTTCTCATTAAACATTGAAAGAAATATTTGATTTAGATAGTTTTCATAATCAAAATGTTATTCTCCATGAATTATTCTGCCACTCGTCATCAGAGTCGACTTTCAGCCTGCATATGAAATGAGAAAAAATGTTCGTCGCACTCTTTTTCATGTTCTCCGGTGATCTTTTTTCACGCTCGACTTTATCCGGAATCGAAAGACAAGAGTTTCTCTCCCACTCGTCGACTCGGGGAGGAATCTTTGAATCTCCTCTCACCTTAACGCTCTCTTTCACCTTCACACGTATCAACGAGCACAGGGTTACCCCTTTCTTTCGAGCGTTCGCCGTGAGAAGAAAGAAAAAAGGAGAAAAAGTGAGGAAAAAAAACAGCGAGAGAGAGCAAGGATTTTTTTTTCTTTCCCCACTCTCGATTCTTCGGATTATCGAGAAAGACTTTTGACGTTCGAGGCCCTCCACACCCGAGGAAACCACAACATTCTCTTGCTCTTTCTCCCAGCGTGAAAGTGCGTGTGGGGGATAAACTGGAGCTTCGTAAGAGTTAAGTCAAGTGAATCGTTGTTGGTGAACCAGTGCAATCTTGGCATCGCATCAATACGAACGTGCGTTTCCGAGCTCCTACTCCCCTTTTCATTCATTTAAGATTATTCTATTTTTCCCCATTACCGGAAGTCGGCGAATCGAAAATTTTGATTGATCCAATCGCTCGCGAAAAAAAAAAACAATCGAGCCTCTCGAATTACGTGAACGATCTTCGCTTGAGTAGAATCTTCCCGAGGATTAGAGGGAAGACAAGGAGACTTCCATGCAGTCAAGATGCGATTTTTCTATCCTGTGAGTTATATGTTAAATAAATAAAAAAAAAGTTGCAAAATTGACTGTATAAAATACATATGTATTATTGCATGTTTTTGACGACATTTTCACGAAAAAGATTTTTATTCGCCGCGGTATAAAACGTTCGAGTCGAACGGAAGGAAGCCAAAATGGCTCGAGATCTCGAATCACTTTAGCAATGAAGACTCTTTTCCTCTCGAATGTGGCAAGAAAAGAAACGAACCATTTGAAGCTGTTTCCGGGGAAGTTTCTGTGCAGATCTGGTGTCGCTACTTTTGAGTCCATATAATTTATCCCCTTATCCTCGTAAGGGGATAACTATATGTGGATTTGGACCGTTCCGAGAACTACAACAATAATTCCAAATGAAGTCGAGCCTCTCTTTTGTTATGACGAAAGAAACGTTTAAGGATGAACTGGAGGTACAACCTCTGACAAAAGTGTGACTTTTCCATGTTGAATTATTAAAATTTAGTCTTTGTTTTTCTGTTAGAAAGCAAAAATTTTTTATTGTGATATTTCGAATGATACTCAATGGTTTCTAATATTTTATCAACATTTTCATTTATTTATTTTTAAGCAATTAAAAAAACAAAAATTTTAGACAAGTTCCTTTAAGCTTGGTTATTAACATTTTTTGTGTACTGATTGTAGAAAAAAATTATTTATTAACAAAACTTCATCGTTTTAATTAAATTTTACGTATACTGTTAGAGAGGAAAATTCCGTTTATTGTCATAAGTGGATAATCTCGTGAAAATTGTTTAGAACAAGTTAATGAAATTTGGCACAAAAATCATTTAACGTTTAAACATCTTTAAAAAAAATTTACAAGCAACTCCTGGGGTTTTTTGATATTTATAATTTGTTATAATTTCGTTTTCGATGAATCTGCTTAAGAATACGTATAATATTCAATTGTTTGAAACTTTTAAACGATTTAGTGAATTGAGGTGAAAATTGTAGAGAAGCACTAGAGTTCTATTTTCCGTGATTGGTAAAATTTTTAGATTTTTACTACCGTTTCGAGTTATCTCCAGTTCATCCTTAATCGTGCTCAAGACACTTTTATTATTTCTCATAGCGAGGATTACGCACTTGCGTATGACTGTCATGGGAGAAAAACGGTTCTGAGACGAGCGCGAAAAAGGAAAGGAAAGTAAAAGAAGAAATTCAGTGTCAGGATCGAGGAAAATCCGCGTTTCATTTTTCCTCGTCGGGTTTTCGTTGGATCTTCCCGAGGATGCCTTTTTGCGTCGAGAAAACCGGCTCTTAGACGTCTTTCTCGCGCAAACGGCGCACGTTTATTCATTTTTTTAATAGACATTGATGCTAATTAACTTGTACCGACACGTTGTTTTTCGTACTTTTTATTTTCCGACAGCGTTAATTTTGTTTCGCGAATGGTAAACAGTTTACGCGCGTCGCGGAATCGTCAGTTCACGGCCATTCATTTTCGCGTTCCCACGGAGCGAAGAATCATAGTTGCCGCTCTTTTTGTTCCGACCTAGTTTAATTACGAACTTTCCGGCGTTTACGGCTATAGAAATTGCTATGGTAAAAATGCACATTTTTTTCGTCTTTTTTTCTATGGGATTAACATTTTTTTTCCCGATTAAAAACGATGCTCGACTTTTTCTGCAAATGCTTTAAAATGCTCGACTTCGTGAGAAAATATAAATACGTGTAATCTATAAAATATATATGTATAAAACTCGCGTATCTTTATCATGAATAAGGAGAAAAAATATACAGGCGTATGTTGTTGGAGCCAGAGGCGGGCCCCTAGGCGTCCATTACCTTTTCCTCCTTCGGTTTTCCACCTGGAGCCCATTTTGGAATAGAAAAGCTCGCGTTATCTCTCTCTCCTCCGTCCAACTTTCTTTTTCCTCTCGTTTTTTTCTTCCTCTATCTCTCCTTTCTATCTTTCGCTCTTATTTTCTCTCCTTTGCTCGCATCTTCGCCGTTCGACTGGCTCGGAATATTGAGATTGATATCGACTGCATATATACTTATGCATCGCGTCCCGTGCCAGATAGAGGCAAAACAGTTCGCCCGGGCGCGCACCAGCTTCTTCCTCGCGAAAAATATGAAATCTTTTCATCTGTACGTACACTCCCGTGTACACGGCGCTCATACTTGTCAGAGCCCCGAGATAAAAAAGAATCGGAACGAGCTCAACACAAAGGGAGGAAAAATAAGAACGAAACAGCCGAGTCAGCGATGAAAGAGGAAAACGTGCAATATCCACTAGATCTTTATTTTTGTGACATAACTGATGATGAAGCGCCCACGCGAGCAGGAACATTTACATTTTTTTACTTTAAACATTTTATTTCTTTTAATTTTTTTAAAACATTTTTCATCGTTCTTTTTTATGGTTTCCCATATGTTCTTTTATATAAAGTTCTGCAGCTTTTTTTTGTATCTTTCACACTCGATATTTCCTGCAGTTCATTTTTGTCTTGCAATCGTCCGCTCACCTTTTCGTTTCTTTTTATGCTGCGATAGCTTCCGTGCTCTCTCGTTGTACGGGAACAGAAAGGAACAAAGTTCGTGCTTCGAAAACTTGCGATTGCCCTGGAGTGTTATTGTTGCTCGGTCCGGCGGGAGAATCCTCGCTTTTTTATCTAGCACGCGCCCGAGCCAGACCGAGATCAGACAGGAAGTTTAACTCCTCGTTTTCGGAAAAGAGCGAGTGAATTTTTTGAATTTCTCCGTTTGAGTGTCCTCGAGAAATCTCGCTAAATAAAAAACTAATACCAAAGTTCAAACATTCCCGGATTCGTTTTTTTCCTCCTTTATTATTAAATTTGTGTGACGCGTGGCCAGAATGGAAAAACTTCCGAGTCGATAAAAAGGAGAACATAAGATCATATTCCGACGACGAGACTTTATTTAAAAAATTGAGAAGAGAGCAAGCTGCCGCCTTTCCCAGGTCGATATTAATCTTCGCGTAACGACATGGATCCTGGGGGAATGTATATTTGAGGGGGATCATCATGGACGGCCGAAAGATGCCGGAAAGAGACTGCACTCGACGAAGAGAGGCCAGGAAACATAGGAGAAAGTAAAGCCCGCGTGGATTACATGTTCCGAGTAAGAGGAGCGACCAGTTGGGGGATTTTGCCCATGCAAATCGCGAATGCTTTCAGTTCGTGAGAGGACACAGAGTGCCGAGCAAATAAATGGCACGGAAAAGTTGGCAAAAGATCGAGAAAACATTTTTCACGATGTAGCGAGTTTTTGAAATTTTTATTTATTTTATTATTTTACATTCGTTAAATATTAATTTAAATTGTTATACAGACGATGAGTCTCAATTTCATGGTTTATTTTTACGCAATTGTTTTTATATGAAGACTATATTCATTTAAACAAATTTCGCTTATAAATATTTTATTGATGGTCATTTTTGTATTTTCTCTTATTTTTTGCGCGAGTACAAAGAAACGTGCACTTGCAGTAATGAGAAATTCGATATTTTATTTTTTTCTTTTTCTATTTTGCTTTACGACTGCTTTTTTGATTGCAGGTGAGTCTGATACTGTTCGTGACTATCTCGATCGCGACTCCACCGCCGGGCTACGTCAAGCCGCCCAACGACGACAAGGTAAAATATAATGTGAAGTATGCCGACGTTGGAAAAAACAGATATGGAGGAAAATAAAAAATTGAATAATCACGGTAATGCGAAATTCAGATGTAAAATCATATAACTGACATCAAATATGGAGAAAGAAAGAATTTATCTCGTAATTATAAAGTATAATAAAATAACCGCTTAATTTTTTTAAATTAAAAATTTTATACATTTATAATGCCTTCAGTCATTTAAATAAAATAACGTCTGGTGAAGATTTGGGAATTCGAACATTTGCATGATATTGGCAAATTTTTATGTCACCTGTACAGTTCCGACAACGTTACTTTTATATTTATATGAAAAGAAAACACGCGAGACGTCGCATCTCTCTTTCCCCCTTTTCCTTCTAATATGTCGAGCTTTCGAGATACACGTTTGGCTACTTTGTCGGACCAGTTCCTTTTCCACTCGCAGACCTTTCGAGTCTTCTGCACGTTATCGAATCAACAGAAAACAGTTTTTTTATTTGGAAAAAAGTTTTTTCATTAAAATTTTTTAAATTGAAATTTTTTAAACGATAACAAATTTCTCTTTTTATTTTACTGTCATCGTGGATATTATCGTTAAAAAATTATTGAAGGTGTGAAATATTTACAGAATCTCTAACGGAAAATTCCAGCACAGGAAAAAATGATGCCGCACCCGCGAGGAAATTCCGAAGTGTGCTGGCGAATTACCACTCCCCCGCATTTATTGTTTTTTTATTGTATTGTTGTTTTTCGTTTACACTTTTTGTTTGTTTATTTGTTTTTTTTTTCACGATCCATTGGATCCGCGTGGTTCCATTCTCGTCAATGCAAGCGTTCCCATTAACGAGAGGATTCGCGAGATTCTCTCTCGCGCCGGTGAAACGGGAGAGCCGCGAATCCTCTCCCTTTCTCTCGTGATTCCGTTTCTTTGCCGCGCTGTTTTTTTTCCTATCTTCCTTTGGACGTGCATTCTCCGCGGCCCGAGCATACATTCACCCATATTTTTCACATTATCGTTCATAGCTGCTCCACTTGCGACTCGAGGAATATCGAGATGGAAGATCGATCAAAAACATTTTCCAGAGTAAACACGATCATTCGGCAAATTTATGGGCATATCTATCGAACAAATTTTTTTCTTTCATATATTCTATCCAATGAAAAGCGTTTTCATGTTGCGAACATTGCTTTCACGAAAATAACGTTAAAAAACTCCAATAAAAGATATTCGGTTGAATAGTAATAATTTGATTGGACTTCCTCATGCAAAAAATTCAAAATTCTCAAATTCTGTACCTACTCGTGTATATGTAAAAGTATTACCAAACTATCTTGAACTCGATTTAAGGTGATCTTTGACCCCTGTGCGAGAGGGACAGATGCAAAACAGATTTGCTATTTTCTCAGAGATTTTTGATATTTTAGAAAAAACAAGAGAATCACATTATTCTTTGATGGAAAGAGGACAACATGGTTTTTTTTCTCCGAAAAATGTTTATTTTCAGAGAAAATAGCAAAATTTCATTTCGTACGATATAGGACACTTGAACGCCTTAAGTCTAGTAAAGTCTCAAAATTTATCAAAACTAATTTTTTTTTAAATTGATAAAAGGGGCCTGGCCCCAGGTTTATACAGCACCCATTGACCGAACTACGTCAAAAAATTTACAAAACTTCCAAAATTGGTAAAACTTATTGTTAGTCAAAAAATTCCATAGACACGTGTCACTGCGATAGTAGAAAATGTAAAATATTCTAAACTTTAGAAAAAAATGCATGCTTCTTAAAAAACTTGGTCTATTATCGTTACATTAATGTCTGTGTTGTAATTCTCGTTGTACAGTGTGTAATTAGTTTTGTATACGGACGTGTCTCGAGTGTGTACGCAGTTCAGAATCTGCGGAGGTTAATGTTCTAGAGAGAAAGACAGAGAGAGAGAGAGAGAGAGAACAAGAGAGCGGAGTAATGTACCGTGCAGACCCTGTCAACGTCTGTACACCTTAAGTCGCTACGGTTAATTCATCTCCAGGCACTTGACATTTTGCGTAAAGAAGAGTTCATACAAGTGTCTCAAACAAGTTGCCTCTCTTTTGTGCAGATTTAATCATAATTTCATTCTCCATTCGTTCATGTTTTTATTAATTATTTTAATAATTTTTTCTTTACTTAAAAGTAATCAATAAACTATACAATAATAATATTGTAAGTGTTATAATATGACGTTTGTTGATAAAATCATGTACGAACGAATGTATTAGCCCAGGTACACGCTCGGCCGGGTTCTGTATCGTAACTTCGAGAGGTACAAGTTATTCTAGTTGTACACGCTTTGCACTCCTGCTTGGATACAGATGACTCGGGTTTTGCGAGAACACGGCTTCTCAGTCACAAGTAGATCTAGGCCAGAGATTTCTATGCCCCGAAGGTCGAGGGCGTACCTATACGGTCATGCTTTATATACGAACGGAGATTCGCTCTGTCCACCTCACAAAAAGTATCATTTCCTAATTCTTGATTAACGATTTATTGTTAAATAATTTTTAATTCGTTTTTCGAAAATAATAACTTTGATTATTGTTATTATATTTTGACAAAGTTATTACCATCAGTAACCGTGAAATTATAATTTCGTGATTGGCAATTAATGAGAAATTCTTGTCGAATTATCGATAATACGAAGCGTTACGATTTTGAAAATGGAAACATTTAAATATTTTTTTTTTCAACATTCTCGTAACGTTATAGCGTGAAATTATGATTCCGAATCGTTTTTCGTTTCCGATCGTGCGGACGGAGAAAGGTTCAAGGATACGGTCGGGGATATAAGTGAATGCGATCCTCGTCGACGATCTTCCACGCGCTGGTACGGGCGTGTCGTTTATTTATACGCGCCGGGTTTGTACTTTCTTCCGTCCTCCTCTCGCGATCTTCTCTTCACGGAGAAAATCGAAAGTTGGCCTACTTTTTTTATTTCGCTGCAATTCCGTATACACAAAGAGCTGATAAAAACCGTGCAAGGTCGGCTTCCAAAATAATTTACGTCCTTTCCGCTTCGCGGCTTTTTTTCCACTTCTCGTTATACCATGAAGCTCTTGGGAAAAGAAAAAGAAAGCCTTTCAATGTCAATGTCACTTTGAATGCAAACGGTTAATCATGATACTTCTTTTTTCGTCTCAAGATATTTCCGGATGAAACGTTTTTTTGTTACGTAAGTAGCAGTAGTTAGTATATCGCTATTTATTGACCAGATTTTTTTTTACATTTTTTATTTGCTATTTACATGCATCTTATAACGCCTTATGTTCAATAAATTACATTAAAGCGCGCTTGCCAACGAGCCATCCGCGGTCCTTTAGCTCATGGTACTCTGACCAATTTAGCGAAGTTTTACTTTCACATTTTTTTCTACTTTAAATTCTATAAAATGTTTTGATTTCGATTTTTACGTTCATTTTTTATTTAATTTATTATCTTTTATGGTACTGATTTATTCTATTTCATTGCTTAATTCTTTGATCATTTGTTTTAAAGTTCTCTCTGAGTGAATATATTTACGTCTGGTGTTAGTTGTGGGCGGTATGGATAAGTCTATTAAATGTTTTGATTGGTTGATATCAAATTATTTTGTGACGTAATTAATTCTGCCATTTGTTGGGGGTGATTTTTGTTGTTTCATATATGGAGTGATGTTTTTAGGGTTGTAGAATGGATTTCTATTGTGGCGAATGTCGGTTAACTTTCTAAGTGTAGAAGTTTCTGTTGTGTTTATTGTTTTCTGTGCGCTTTATTGTGGACAGTTGGTAAAAAGTGGGTTTCCGTATTTGATGATTATAGTCTACATCTACTTGGATAAACTTTTATCGCATCCGAGGTTTTGATGGTTTTATTCTCAAATGATATACTCTTGAAATGTAGTGCTCTGTTTACAATTTATGTTTTACAATTTTTTATGAGTCTATTGTGATTAAATTCGTTGTCGGCTGTAATTCTTATTTGGCTTTATGTTCAAGATAAATATCTATGGCGTTTATTCGTTAAGTAAAAATTTTCAAATTTTTGAAATTCTTTTCAGCTTCCACATTTCTTTAACAGATCAAAAAATTTGCTTACTGAGAAATATTTGAGAAAATTTTTCTTCTTACAATGATGATTCGAAGTCAAAAATAAAACGTAAAAACCATTTTACAACGTATCGTGTCCGCCCGTCGACGCGATCCGGAAAAATTCATGGGGCGTGTTTTATCTTCGATGCTTCGATGTAAAACCATAGGTTCGATCCCCTCGGGGAGTCTACGTGTTAAGTCGGATGCACGTATGCTTTCGATACAAATATATTTTATATATCATTCCCGTACATGCACTTTGGATATAAAGCGAGCTCGTGAATAAACACACCCGAAGTCCACCTTCTCTCAAGAAGCTTTCCGAAGCTTCCGCACTTCCTGGAATATTTTTCTCTCGAGTCGACTTTTTCCACCTTTCCTTGTCTCTCGTTTTTCTGCCATATTCCTCCTCTTCGCGAGAGCACAAGAAATCCGTTCCCATTTGCCATCAACGGACGCCCGTAAAGGGGCCTGTAACTTGAGCCATCAGGAGACATTTTTTGACGCGAAAAATAAAAAGGTCTCAGAATTATTGGAATTTTTATATCCGAGAAAATCTCTGCGGGTTGTATTATTTTTTCAAATACATTTTCGACCTCTTATTTGCTTTGGTTTTTTTTTCTTCCACAGGATCCTCCGAGCTATCAGTACGCGTACGAGATCGGAAATGAGGATGGGAAGAGCCAGGGAAAAATGGAGACGCGGTCTGGAGAACTGGCAAGCGGTCGATACTACGTCAACGCGGGGAAATCCTCGACGGACGTCAAGTATTACGCTGACGAGTGGGGTTATCACCCTCTCGTGAAGTACCGGGCTGCGAACGATCATAGCCTCGCTACAACCCATTTCGCTCTCGGCGAACACGTCGTAAAGTCTCTCCTCAATGGAACCGAAGTAGTTAGTATTATTGTCACACCTTCATACACGTTCTACACGCTGACGGCTCGACTGTCATTTCTTATCGATTAAGGCGTGCTGCTCCAAATATTTTTCATGCTTTTCAAATTTAGTACCCACAACATTAAGTCAATAATAGATGCAGACAAGATTGACACGGAAATTGAAAAGTTTCGATGAATTGATAGTTTGAAATTTAACTTAGAATGTAAGTAGGACAATAACGAACGTGACAGTGAGAAATTACTGTCACATGTTACTTTTAAATGGTTTCATTGTTTTAGATATAGAACACTGCTGATATAGAAATTGAAATCCTGTTTTAGGGTGAGGAGGTGAAGCTGCCAACGTCGAAATCCCGTCAAAGTGATCGAAAGCCGTTACATCGACGACGACGTCCCATGCAAGTTTTACAGCCCTATACATCTCCAATTGAGGCTGAAATCGGTGCAAGCTCATCCGTTGTCGCATCTACATTTGATGCGCAATCGATTGATGATACGTCTCCCGTCAATTCTCTGAACAATTATGATAATCAGCAGACCTCCAGCAGCGATTCAGACGCCTCGAGATTTGAGCAGAATTTTAATAATTACGTGACTGTCGCAAGACCGAATTCCATGTCAATTCAACAGCCAGAACGATCGGAACCTATTTTGTTCTCAAATTATCCGAGCACGACTGCGAGTCCATTTTTAAAATCAAAAACTGACTCTCGGAATGAAGTGCGGTCCGAAGATGTCAACGATCTCTTCCCGACGATTTCGGACGAGGTCCTATTCGTGGAGAATGCCGGAAGCTTTGGACGGCGTTTAAAAGGGTCCGGAAATCTGAAGGAAAATTTTTCCGAGAAGAAATTCTCGAGCACTACTCAAACCCCATATGAGAGCTCGAGGTTGCAATTCTTCGGTTCTTCAACAACCGAGATCGTTCAGACGTCATCCCACAGCTTGACAACTTCGAAAAGCACGACGGTGACTCCGAGCGACCATTCAGGTGCAAATTCCGATTTTCATGCGTCCACAACTGCTATTTCGTCCAAGTTGGCAATAAACGAGGCTCGCAATCAGAATAACACTGTTTCGGCAACCTACGCTGGAATCTACGCGAAAATTTATCCAAACGGCGAACGGGATCGCGAGATCAGCGAGAGAGTGAATTCGCTGTTGCCCAGCTCGCGATTTGAGGAAAGAAATTCTAGCAGCATCCGGGACGTCGATCACACGCGAGCGCCCGGATCTTCGCATTACGGCAAAAAGCTGGATCAATACTCGAGGCAATCTTCGGACGTCGAGTCATCGACGGCGGGAACTCTGTCAACATTCAGCTCGAAGCCAATAATCGTAGCTGAGCTGGCGAGCTACAAACCGGATCAGGGTATTGAGTATAGTACGACTTTACCGTGTAAGGATGACGAGGAAAATGGGCTGATTTCTAGCACACTTCGGACCACGTTTGCTGAAGATTCGGAAGCCGTTCTCGTAACACCGAAGCTCCAAACGTCCCAGGGTCAACTGACAACGTCTCCGGTAATCCTGAACCCCATACAAGCCGGAGTCTCGCTCGTGAACGCCGATGAAACGGAAGTGATAAGGAGCGAAAATCAGATCGCTACATCATCAAGCACTGTCGTCGAATCGCCGATAAAAAACACCGAGGATGAATTAAGCAAGACGGAGGAGAGGCCGCAGCTTTACGAGACGATAAACCCGTTCGGCCAGCCAACTTTTGATGAGAAGGGACTTGACGCTAAGGCTAATTCCGGGCAAGCGAGTGAAAAGCTCGGGGATCAACAAATTGAGATTCAGAAGTCAGTGGAGATTTATCAGAATGCTCCGGCACATGAGATACATTATCCACCTGAAGTGATCGAGGTATCCGAGATCGATCAACGCGAGGAGGCAAAGCGACCGGAAGACGAGACGAGGAACAGTTACGTCGAGTTACAGAATGCCGGGAATGCCAAACAGTTTGATAGCCTCGCGGAGGTATATAATGGCGAGGAAGTGCCGAGGCATGAATCTCACGGTACTCAGTTATCGTTAGAGAACATTCGAGACGCATCGTTCATCGGTGGCTCGGTTTATCACGGTAATCTCGTCCGCCAGGACAATGAATTGTTCGATTATCCGATCGAGCGTAACAATGGGCTTTCAGCGTTTCTACCAGAAAGGGACGAGGATGGCAAGAGAATAATCAAATTGATAAGGGACAGTGTACCGGAAGTCAAGTACACATCGGCCAAAATACCGAACGTCAAATTGTATCCATCCGTCGATGAAGACAATACGGGCGGATGGCAAGAGGAGGCGACCGATCTCAGGGAGGAAAGAACGAATTCCGATTCCGTTGTGCAGAGTCAGAGGTTACAATCGCAACTTCAAAAAATATTAGAGTCCGAGAGCATTCAGAATTACTTCTCCGGTGGTGAGTGGTCGAAGGGTAACGAGAATCGTCATCAAGATCACTATGAGGTTCGCGAGAACGTAGACGAGTCGGATAATCGTCCTCAGCAACAACAATCGATGCCCTGGGCTCAATTATATGAGACATCGAGCGTGAAGAGTACTGACGAGAATTCCGGAAATGCAGCGGATACTTCGTCGCAGACGCTGCAACAGTCAACGATGGCCGAGAGAATCGTTGAGAAAACAATTCACGTTCCGCAACCGTATCCCGTAGAGGTACCAAGGATAATCGAAAAGAAGGTTCCTTATCCTGTGGAGAAGATCGTCGAGAAGAAAGTGCCTTATCCGGTAGAAAAGATAATCGAGAAGAAGATCCCAGTTCCGCAGCCATATCCCGTTCACATACCGGTAGACAGGATTGTGGAGAAACAGGTGCAAATCCTTCAGCCTTATCCCGTACATATAGAGAAGGTTATCGAGAAAAAGGTGCCTTACCCGGTGCAGAGGCTCGTACCCCAGCCTTATCCTGTCCACATACTTCAGCCTTATCCAGTTGAGAAAATAATTGAGAAACCGGTCCACATACCGGTCACAGTGGAAAAAATCGTTGAGAAAAAAGTTCACGTGCCTGCGCCCTATCCGGTTCAGATACCGATTAAAGTGCCTTATCCCGTCGAGGTAACTAAATACATTGATAACTCGGTTCAGGTACCTTACGGAGTTCGTTATGGGGTCAGTTATCAACAGATTATGAAACCACCATCGAAAAATCTTTATGGAACTCACAGCTCGCTTTCCGTTCCACTTTACGGGCTTTCACTAGTTAGCAATCGCAACCGCGATCGTCCAAACAACACCCAACCCTTTCACGGTTATACTTATGAAAAGCCCGCGATCCCTTTTGAATCTGGCGAGAGACCAAGCTGGAATTCTCACGGAAAGACTGGTTTGGAAGATCGGCAGCAAGCTTTTTCCAAAAAATCGTATCTAGGTTACGTTGCGAAACTGCCGTCTCTCACGTATCCCATCCCGAATTATTCGATCAATAATCGTCGACACGCGGCCATTCGTACCAATGGAGCGCTAGGTGAGCAATCCATCGTTAAGAATGAATATGCAGGACCTCCGATTTCCCTGAACTCGAACCTCCAGGTCGTCAGATCGCACAATTTGGCCGATCAGCAATTTTCGAAGCAACAAACGACTCGACCGAATTCCGGAAATCTACAAACTTCGTCAAGGAGATCGAGACAGCAAGATATCTCGCCGCAATACCAAACTGGACCAGGTGCTTTCAGGCAATCAAAGATCGAGTATGGATTCAAACCACCCATGGTTCCGTCGGTTCAGTACGACGAGAAAACTGCTAGCAAAGTAGAAAAATAATTTTTATTTTTCCCGACAAGTTTACCTCGAAAAATCTTCATTTTGTACATTTTTTTAAAATTCATCGTCACTTTGCACAGTCATGACAATTATTTAAATTTACGAGTAAATAAAAATTTACTCGATAAGTAATTTAAAACATTTTTTATTTCGACGAGAGCAGCAAAATGTATTTTGGTGCCAAAAAACGCGAACGTTCATCCGCTAACCCCATTTCTCTCATCATCGCCCTTTTTTTATTTTTGTACATTATTCTGTATTATAAAGTGTTAGCGAGAAAGAGAATGAGAGAGAGAGCGAATGAGTGCGTTAAGGAGAGTGTATGATAGAGAAATAAAAGAAAACTCACTGTTTTTCTGCATAATTGTAGTACGAGCCGAGTTAATTATTTTTCCGGTATGCGAAGCCTGCCGCTCACACCTTCTCGTCCTATTATCCCATTAACCCTCACAGCTACGTCAGTACAGTTCTGTTTTATAGCGTTATAGGAGGAATTTAATTGCAGTGGCGAGGAAAAATGAAAAAATGGAAGAAAAATGACAAAAAATATTCAGGAGAGGAAAAAAAGATACTGGTAAAATACAATAAAAAAATGAAAGGAAAAAATGAGATCGCGAGAAAAAAGCCTCGGAACATCGACTCGTCGTTGGAAGAAGAAATTGCGCCTGATGTTCTGGCCACGAGATTTTTACTTCGTCCTTCACGATCCTTTTACTTCTGTTTAAGATGTTCCTCGCTCATGAATCACCCGAGCCTTAGGCTACAAGGTTTACTTCCGGCAAAATAAAATATCGAATTCGTAGACTTCGGGCACTCATAGACACGTATGCGAGTGGCTCGACGTCGAGATGTTTCCAACATTATTACACGGACATTCTCAGAATTCCCTGTCTTTATTCCTTGTTCTTTTCTAGACTAGAGCCTCGGGACATATCTCCTCTTATTCGCTCCCTCATCGTCTTTTACGACGTATGGACCAAATGGATTTTATTTCGGTATCACGCGTGCTCTCATGCGCTTATGGCCGAGTCATTACGTTGCTCAATTTATATCGTGGCATAAACGTCGTTCCTCGACGACAGTCTCTTCCAGTACCATCCAGAAGAAGGAATCTGGACGAAATTGGACCACACTCCAACACTTTCAAAATCGCTTTAATCAGGCTGGAAATTTTATTCGTTTTTCGCTGAAATTTGTTAAATGATACATGAAAATTTGACTCCTTCAGACACTTGTGTACGAAAGGTAAAGACTTCGACCATTAAGTCGACGAGATCGATTATGGTGAGAGAAGAAGAAGAAGAGGAAAACACACTCGAAACATGCCATCGCTGCAACTCTACCGAAAGCTCGTGCTAGAGACCAGAGCTCGTCTTCAACCAGTTTTAGGTTGAAGAGGCCAAGAGAGCTCACCGACCGTGATATCGTGAAATTTTCACGTCTCTTCTCTTCAACCCCTCATTCCTCTGTGGCTTTTCCTTCCTTGATCTTCGCATTCCTCTCCCTCTTTGTACAATCTCGATGACCTTTAATATTGATTCAGGACGTTCTTCAAAACACTTCACTCGATTTTCCCCGATTGTATTATTAAAATTCACAGGGTACAAATTTTTTTTTAACACATCAAAGTTGCGGTAGACTCGAGGCAGGTGGGTTTGTGATCACAATACAATAGCATCAATAATAAAAATCGTATACCGTTAATACTGACATCGTCATACAACGAAAGCTCTATATATAATGTATACATTAGACTGATTCAAATAAATCTTTTTTTTTTCTACCCTACCCGCAGTTCGTTACCTGCAGGAAGGTGAAAAAAGATGCTTGTCCAAATTTCAGCCGGAAATATGAAGCGTTAGGGGTCGCTCATCGGGAATTTCTGGTTCCCATGTAAATGACACTGGAAAATTTTCTTTTCATCATCGCATTCTTGTAGCTCTCGCAAAAATTCGTGTATTCAAATAACTCAAATATAGTTTTGTAGGAAATGGAATGCTCTACAAAAAATGTTCTTTGATATTTTTCAATAGATCCACTCATTCCGAAGTTATTCAAGATAAAAGTGAAATTTGTAGTAGATTTCACATTTTTTTCTTCTTTTCGGCGCGTAGTGGTGTAATTTACGACAAAATATCGTCAGGTCTTTTTTGTAAATTCTATCACTTGTAATTTGTTATGAAAACATTTTCCAAATTTATGTTTCCGAAAAAATCTCAATTTTTGTAAGCTTTTATTTACAAATGGTTTTTATCGTATGGCTTATATCGTACATCATCTTGATGGTGTTTTTGTGTGTATCAAGAGTCGCGGTAGAGACTCGAGGCAAGTACATTTTTTCAAAATATCAAAAATCGCCGAGCTACCACGACTATCTATACGCGAAGACAACCGTTTTTGTTATAGTTTTGAAATTAAATTTATTTTTACTTAAATTATTGTAGGATTTTTCGAAAATCTGAAAACACGGATATTTTTTTTTCTCTTTCGATTAAAAAAAAATCATCCCGCTTACTTTCGTTTAAGGTATCAAACTTTATCATCATTTTATTAATTTCATCGAAATTTTTAGCCCCTAGCTGTCAAACTTTTTCGCATCGGAATTTTTTCGCATACCATCA
>JAPYYX010002393.1:0-21638 GCA_030522605.1 Cremastinae sp. B BG-2022a | reverse complement strand
TCTTTTTCTAATCGATTCAGGGTGATAAACTCTATAGTAGATTTTAAATTCGCTAAAAGTTATAAAAGTACGTATTTTTGAAAGACATCCTTAAGGTAGGACTAGCGTGAAATTTTTGAGACATTTTTTTTAAAATCAATATCTCGACTTCTGGATGATAAAACGCCTTGAAATTTGGTACACATTTTTATTTAAGTATGCTATAGGCCTATAATAGTACATTATTTATCAAGGAGGCAAAATGAGCACTTTTTAGTCCTAGGACTAAAAAGTGATGTTTCTCGTTCCCTCCACCACCATTTTACGTCGTTAGATGCGAAAAGTTCAACTTTGGGAACCGTAAACACGCTCGAAAAAGCGAGGAAAACGTGGATGCGATATAGAAAAAAAATTTCACACTACCTTAAGGTAGAAGTCCCCTGAAATTTTTTAAAATTTTGCATAGGCCTAGATAATACTTAAATAAAAATGTATACCAAATTTCAGAACGTTTTACCATCCAGAAGTCGAGATATTGATTTTTAAAATTCATCTCTAATACACACGTTCTTCATGGCAGATATTTTTTATTATAATTATTTTTATCTCAAAATCTATCCGGTCTAAAATCTAAAATAAAAAAATTATTATTTTTATGTCAAAATATCTGGTCTTTTTTTAAAACAAGCGTGAATAAAAATATTTGCGATAAGAACGTGTGCATTAGAGATGAATTTTGAAAACCAATATCTCGACTTCTAGATGATAAAACGTCTTGAAATTTGGTATACATGTTTGTTTAAGTATTATCTGGACCTATGCAAAATTAAAAAAAATCTGTCTCAAAAAATTACACGTGACTCCCATCTTGATGAAGAGAATTTTGATAAAATCATAAAGTCGATTGTAGGTATTAATTCATTCATTACGAAATGATTTTTCGAGGTTTGCGATTGGGATGTGGAGGTGAATAATAAATCAAAGTTCCGATAGGCCCTATCGTCGATGAGAATGAAGGATGAGAGATTGAATGGACCTTCGACGCCTCGAGGGGTTGTCTCGGTGAACAATGAGCGAGCGGATGTGCGATCTGCCATCCAGGATAGCGCGCTCGGCACTCCAGAAGGAGACAGGAATCCCCGAGCATTATCTCGAGATGTACAGTCCGCTCGCCCTCGATTTCTCTCTCTCCTCTCTCCCCTTCTCACTCTTTCAGTCTTATTTCTTTATTATTAACGTTGGAACGGTGCATTCCTGAAATATTAATATTATCATCCCTCTTGAGAGCTTTTCATTATTTCCGCGAACAATTTGCACTGATGAAAAAAACTACAAAAAACGCCTGGACTTGAAATTATTTGAACATTTTCTTATGGATGAGCAACAATCAAATGAATAATTTATTAAAATACTTTTTTTAAAAAGATTTAAAATAACTTTGTGAGTAATGAAAAAATAAAGCATTAGAATAACGAAAATCAAAATATCAAATTTGCTTGAAATGACACGATAATAATTGTACACAATAAAAACATTAAGCGAATAATTAGCTCACTCCAATCGCTAGTAAATGAAACTTCTAACTGGTTCAATAAATGGAAAATACAGCTCAGCTTAAACAAATTTCAACTTCACACAAGAAGCAATATGCTACAAAAATATTATAATGAAAAACTAGAGCTGAAGGACTGCGAAGGCTCAATGTCGGTACACTCTATCGATATAAAAAAAATGTAGGGGGCAAAATGGGGTATTTAAGAAAATCTTCCGGTTCCAAGGACTTAAATATGCTGAATCTTTTGTTTTTTAATCATAATTAAAGGAAAGAAATAAAATTTTCAGCTGCCATGAGAAAAAACATTATTTAGCGAACAAAATGGGTAAGGAAGGGCGGGGATGGGGCCTCAACATTTTTAATACAAGTGTTTAGGAGGTAAAATAGGCAAAACTTTGAAAACCAACAAATACTTTTGCGGCGAACGTGTTGGTAAAATTTTTGTTTTATAGGAACCGTTAAAAAATTACATATATGATGAACTAGGTTAGAAACGAAATAATCAAAATATAAGAGACTAAGTTATTAAATTATTATTTGTTATTTTTGTTTAAACAATTAATTCTACAGAAACGAAAATTATCAAAATATGCAGTCAATGAACAAAGCAAAGTAAGGTCAAATTCTTGACAAGAAACTAAAAAAACGTGAAAATAGTTCAGTACACTAACGATTCTAACATTTTTTTAAGGGGCCAATTCTGCCCCCCCCCCTCCCCCCCAAAAGTAAGAAATTTTTTTTATGTACTTTGTTAACGTATTACTTTCACGTCTTGTTTCAAGTATTTAAATCAATTAGATACTTGAAACAAGACGAACATTTTTGGGATACCCCATTTTGCCCCTGCCCCCCTTGGCCTATATACCGTAAGGGGGCCCCTGCCCTCTATATCAATATAAATAATTTCTTAATGTAGAGTGTACGACAATAAAAAAATTCTCTTTTTATCATTATTAAAATTTGCTTACTCGAACCTGAGGAATCGCAATAGCGACAAAAGGGTCGAAATGGCGCGAGAAAGTTGAGCAAAAGTGACGAACATCGCTGTTCTTGTCGAGATAATGGACACAGGGATAGTGGATGTAAACGAGTGACCGCGTGAAAGCGTAGTGAGAGTCCCTTTTTTCTCTCTTTATCGCGCGCGAGATCCCTCTTCCTTCGGTTCACCTTTTCTCGTGTCCACTTTGAACGGACGGTTCATCAGTTGAAAACGAAGCTCGTGAGTACGTGTCGGGGGGTAAAGAAAATTTGAAGAAAAAAAAGGAGAAGAGAATCTCTAGAGCAAAAGGGACGGAATTATCGGTTGCGAGGAGAGAAAGAGTGCGATATAGACTGCAGAAAAAAAAGAGAGAAAGAGAGAGAGAGAGAACGGAATAAGGACAGAATGGAGGTTGGAACATTTCCGAATCTGTTTAATCTTGGGCTGCGCGTCGGGGTAAGTGAAAGCTATCTCCTGTGAATGTGAAATCAAACAAAGCGACAAACAAACGGGTTCGTCGGAGGGAGTCAAAGTTTCGCAGGCTGCCGTGGCTCTCTCGGTCTATCTCCGTCTTCGTCGCGCACGGTTAGGGGGATGAAGCTGTTACCAGCGGGTGCAGGTTACGTCGAGAGGGCGTGTGATACCGAGTAAAGAGAGCGAGAGATAGGGACACTTCCATGAACGCGGAGACACACGGGGCTCATTATATGTATATACGTATACGTATGCGCTCGAGCACAGAGATTCGTCGCCAAGGAAAAAAAATTCTCGGCGCGCAAACGGCTTCAGACTCATCCGTCGAACCCTCAGCGATCGGCCCTTTTTATTTCGAGCTGCCCGTTCTCGACGCGAGGAATAATGGAAAGAGTTAGGGAGTCGCACGTACACGGTGATACACGCATTTATGGAGCTATAAGGAAGTCAAGCTCGTCGGAACTAAAAACGAGAGAAAGAGAGAGATAAAGTTGGGGTGTTGCCGCGGCAAGCTTTGATGTTCCGTGCGGTATACCGAGCTCACAAAAAACCCGACACCATGACATCCTCACTCTTATTACGTGTACAATGTACACCTGTCTCTGACACTCCAAGAGTTTATATGAGCCTCGAGAGCTCGATTCTGCACTCTCTTTTTCTTTATCATCGCTCGCCTTCTCCTCGTCTCTTGATCGTCTTCAATGCGCGAAAGGGAATCCACGGAGATTTTTTTTTCTCCTACTCATCTCTCGATGATGTGTGTTCAACACACTTTTGTCAGCCACCCACTTTCCTTGGATAATTAAGCTTTTCTTTCTGCACACACTCTTTTTTTCCTTTTTCTCTACCCCTTGTGGGTAATAAAAGTCTGAATGCGCAAGACGAGCTGCTCATGCTAATTAGCGCGTCACGAAAATTTGGGTGATTATAAAATTATTTTATCAAAGAAATTTATAGTTAAGGTGAAATATACGATGCAGATAAGTTGACGCACTATAGGAAACGATTTTTTTGTTTTCAATTATCACCGATATATGAAAAATTCTCTGGACAAATCGCTTGCGTGTATTTGAAATTTAATGTAGTTTCTTTATTGTAATACTTTTTAAATTGTAATACTTTTAAAAATCTCGAATTGACTTTTTCTATAATAATAATAATAACGGTGTTTATTGGTAGCGCAGTACATCTTTATACTGAGACGGAACTTTTTCCCCACTCGCCGCACCGTGGCCTGAAAACGGTGTGCGATGAGGCTCTTTGGCAATATTTTATCCTATAATTTTATAATGTTGGGCGCCAGTTGACTCACAGTCAACAATATATGATTAAATAAATATTATTTTATTTGGAATTTAGAGCAGGAGAGGGCAGGTTCAGCCAGACATTAAATAAATTCGTCACTTACAATTTTATTTTTTTCTGCGTGTCGCCTCTTCTTTCCGCAGTCTTTGACAAGCCTTTGACGAAACGGACACTATTTATTTATATATATTTCTTTTGACCTTAATCCTTTAAATTTATAATTTTCGCAACTTATGTCTAACGCGATCGGACGAGGACTCCTTGAAGGGACTCTCGTCTACGAGCTCTCCTGAACTCCTGATTTTTGGCGACATCTCTCGATCATTGGCTTTGACAAAATTATTTCGACTTGATCTTTCGATCGCGTCGAGTGTCGATAACTTTCCTGTCTCAATATATTTTTTTTTCATTTCTCGCTTGTTTTTGAGACGGGATAATTTTCCCTTCACCTGCCGCAGCCGTGGTCCATCGACTGACAGGGCTCTAGGCGATATTATTTATTAATATTTTATTTTGACTGTTACGTCGGGCGCCAGCTAACTCGAGTTGGGGACCATACGAAATCGAGAATAATATTCGTCAATGTAAAACAGAGTACTTACAGTTTTATTCGTTGACTATTATAAACTTCCTCTGCTTTCTCATATAATCTTCGACTTGATATAATATTCGACTATTGATGAATTTGCAATACAAATAACTGTGTTCGGGATCGCACGCAAATCCTCTCTGATCTTTCCTTCTCTATCATCTCACTCGTGTCTTCGGGGGTCAAGAAGTGGAGATGAGCCTCGAGCTCGACAAGTCCCAGCGGCACCTACTAAATTTTCGGTGGCGCGGAAAAACTAAATTTTGACTTTAATAGAATTGTCTGTCGATCGACCTTCTAGTCGAGTATTTTTTTATTTCCTGTCTCATTTTATACATGTGTGTTGAGATACGTGTAATTGCGCTTCCAACGAGCCACACTGAAAAAAAAAGATGGCCATTTCCAATGAAATATTTAATTGATTCGTCCATATTTAATAGATCCAATGAAATATTGAATTTAATTGATTCGTCCATATTTAATAGATCCAATGAAATATTGAATTGAACCAACTAATATTTCATTGGAAATCGCCACATTTTTTTCAGTGCATCGACCACGATCCTTCAGCTCTGGTAATTTTATACTTTTTGTTTTACGATGTATTTCTCAATTAAGAGCAATGGAAACCAAAAGTTACTGGATTTCGTTAATTACGGATTCAGTTTTTTTGAGCCGAATTTTTCAATATTGAGGGAGAAATCTGTAGAGAAAAATCCCAAGGGGTCGAAGCGGGTCAAATTTTTTCTCTACCGATTTCTCCCTCAATATTGAAAAATTCCGTTCAAAAAAGCGGCGATACATTCTTTCCGACACAAAGAACGGCGATACCATCCAATTTTTGATGACAATTCATTTATTAATTGATAAATCTGTAATTAACGAAATCTGGATGGTCACGTGGTTTCCATTGCCCTTAAAGATATTTTTTCCAATAGGCCTATGTTCTTACATTTTTTTATATATACATTTTTACAAATTATGTTCTTATAGCTTTATATAAGCTTAAAAAATGTATTTACAAGTAATACAGGTTTTTTTATATTATAGTTATTCTTCGTCAGATAGATTCTCAAGGGCTTCGATTGTAGTAAACTCAAGAAATTTGTATATGTTTCATCTGGTAGAATTTTTGCGAGACTTGTGGTATTAAAATCCTCTCAAGTTTATTCAAATTTCCCGTAACGATTGATATCTAACCTCGAAAATCAGGTTATGACGGATAAACGTCAAAATTAAAAAAAAAAGGAAACTCCATTTTGTAAGCGCGGAGTCTGAGCAAGAACGTAAAAAGTTGAGTCCGAAAAGTAACGGCTGCGGCTTCCAATCCAAAACAGTCGCGGCTGCGGCTGCTGAGCCGTTGACATCTTCAAAGGCGGCTATACAAAATGCAACAAAAAATTTTAAATAAAACTTACCTTTTCTAAAATAGATTGATAAAGAATCGGGAATCAGGAAAAGAGAACAAGGCACTATTTCTCATAGGACTTATTAAACAATAGAAACGTTACAACAACGTTTTGACATGCAGACTACTCGAATGACGACAGCGTACTAAAGAAAAAGCGAGCGCATCTCGCTAGCCGGCACCGAAAATTAGAAATTTAGGGAATGGGAAGGACTCTCCTTGCCCCTAGAAGGCATTGCATAGGCAGAATAATGACACATCGCATACGCAAGATGCGATATGTTATCTCCGAAAGGTCAAGCCTCGGCAAGACCTGGAATACCCGTTTTCCCTCCCTTCGGGGTAGAAAACGGTAGATATTTTTTTTTCTACTTTAATTTTTTCATATAATTTTTTATTGCGTATACAAAACAATGGGTTCGTTTCATGTCTGATTTTAGTTAGTTTCCTAATTGATGAGGTTTCAGCTGTTTTTATTCTGTCAAGAGCAGACTTCGAAAAAGTGGATGTCCGTAATCTATTAGGGGGGTACAGATACTTTTGTAAATTCTTGAGGCGTGTTTGAGTTCGATGTTTTGATTTTTCTATGTGATGTGTCAGAAGTGCGTTGCTCTTATGTTTATTTTTGTTTTGCAAATTCTTGTATATCTGTTAAGAATTTTTTCCTATAATATTCGGATTTTACATTTTTTCGCAACTTGACTCACATCACTAAACCCAAAATCTTCAATTCGTCTGATCTCCCTCTTTTATCCACGCAAATAGTGACACAAGCATGTTGAAAACTTACAACATTTCCGGAAATGTGTGGTGAGTGTGAAAAGTTTTTCGTACTTCTGTTTTTTAAACATTATTTAGCATCGGTTGCACACAAATTTAAATTCTGAAGTACTCTAGAATGATGACTTTTTTACCTATGTTCGTGAATAACTGTGGCTCGGCCATATGATCGCGTGTAAAATCATCAATCTAAAATGATTAATATAGTCCGCCCTCTCAATAAGCCCGCTCAAGCTTCCAAGGGGAAGAGTTTTCACGAGAATTCGACTACCCCCACCAGGCACCTACTTCGCCCTCACTGACTTGCTCTGTCTCTCTCAATCTTTTCGGTTTCCAATCCTCGTATTAAGCCCGACCGCTCGAGCGACTGTTATTATGCTTGTTTAGCCAATGTGTACGTTGTTGTCGAATAACCGAAGTCATGATTTATGTAGTTTAGACTGTATAGACTGAGCGGACTTGATAAGAGGTAAATCCGCAAAACTACTCGAGCTCGAATTCCGAGTCAGAGTGGGGGATCGCTCGAGCTCGAGAAAGCGGGGTATCGGGTTTATTGCGGGCGGGCTTATTCAGAGGGCAGACTATATTTCATGTATAAATTTGGACACCATTTTCATTTCAATGGTCTTTAAATCATCCAATTTTTTTGGATCTTAAAGTAGAAAATCGTACCATAGCCATATTACCTTATTAACTCGAAAACGGTGAAGAACTCCGTTTTTTTTTTTTCAATCATTGAGGAAGCCGAGAAATAAAAACACACTATTGTAGTTGCGAATTCGTGCGAACATCCTCGGAGAAGAAAAAAAATGTGTGTAGGTTAGGAGAAAGCGCGTGAGTAATTCGTAAAGTACTCGCGTGGCGAAACGTGAATGAGAATAGCAAGAGAGGGAACTGAGAGAATGAGAATGGCGGCTTAATTTTGGTCAAAGAGATAGAGAGAAAAGGCGCACGTGAAACAAATCTCACGCATCGGGGCTCAAAGTGGAAAGAGATGAATGGGAGTGAGACCGCAATTGAAATTGGTAATGATCGGTTCGATTCGATTTTCCTTTTTTCCTCATTTCTTTCCGTCTTTCATTCTTTTCGCTTTCCCTTCTCCGTGTTTCTCCACAATGCTTCGCACATAGTTTCGCTCAATGAGCACACAAGAGAGAAAAAAGGTCGATGATTTTTCTTTTCAGTAAAGAAAAGAGGGAATGAAAAAAAAATAAAGATCACTCGAGTATCGGCGGAAGAAAATTTTATTTCCGCCGAAAGAATAAATTCATTTTCTTCATTCTTAAAAATATAATTCTTGCATAAAAAAAATTTTTCCACAATGGGTACGTCCTAGCGTAAAAAATCAAAGCTGCGAACTTTCGAAAGTATTCGAAATTCAAATAACACACAGCAGTTGCGGAGCGAGTACGCACAAGGGAAAAAAGGATTGAGTAATCCTCTCATCCACGAGAGGACTCCGGTGAAGGGTCCAAATCTTATGGGGTCTTAAGATCAATTAAAGCGAGAAGAAGACTGCCCGTAGAAAGGAGGGAATTACCGGAGAGAGCATCGAGATGCGAGTGAAAATTCACGAGAAAGGAAAAAATGCAAGTACATTCAGAGGCAGTAAGCTAGAAGACTTCGGACGTTCCTGACGCCCTCGAAAAATTTTTCTTACCGTTCGAATTGTTAGGAGGAAGGAAGAAGAAAGCGAATGGAAGGAAAATGAAAGGAAACGCCGCTCGCTCTCGCTCTGATGCCGGCCTCGGGAGGATTAAAAAAGAGCCGACACGCGTTCACTCACGTTTCCAAGAGCAAAAGCGTTACGAATACTGGTTACTCTCTTCACGAGCATACCTGCCGACTGTGCACAAAATGTAAACTTCGTACTCGTCGCGCTGCTGGAAAGCCTCTCCGCCAGGAAAGCGAGAGGGAGAATCGACAATGGGGGACCAATAACGTTTTCGCCGGGGTTTTCAAGATCTATACCGGAGAGAGAGAGAGAGAGAGAGAGAGCGAGAGAGAGGAAAAGATTAGTAGCAATAAATTGGGCCACGGTTCATTTCACTAATTCCCATAATAATCTAATAGATTACTATTATCCGTTTATTTCGGTTCGTTTGCGGCAGCTACCGAAGCAGGACTCGAGATGCTTTTTGTGAATCGTGTCTTGTAATATTTCGTATACTATTTGTAGTATGAGGCGTACAAATGAAATGTGATGAAAGAAGAAAAAGGGCCGAAGATGAGGTGCCGTGAATGAAACCTCGTAAAAGTGGCCCTCTCTGTACCAAAGTCTCGTTATGGACTTCCGGTTTTTTCTACCCCCACTTTTTTTCGTCTTTTCGTTGTTCGAAAATAAAAAAGAATAGATTGAGACACTCGAGTCACAAAAAATGACATGATTGCTAAGAGATTTCATCCCTCGTCTAGAGATTACGATCGCCATAATTTTTCCTTCGCACATCGTAGCTCACGAAATTCAAGAGATTTGTTCTTGGATAAAAAAAAACTTCAAATTTTGGTAAAAGATGTTTTTTTAGACTTTTTTTAGCACTTTACGGAAAGAAAATTTACTCTTAAGAAATAAAAAGTACATCCGCGATGAAGATGTCGGGCATGAGGACCGAGGGGATGAAAACTTAATCCCTAAATTTAGGGTGCAATTTAATTTAATAGGGGGCAAACGACTCAATCTTGGCTAAAGTCGGGGGAGCGAAATATCGCTCTTCGACAATTTATATACAAAAATATATGGATATAATACATAAATAGAAATGTCTAGGCGTCGAAGGGAGAGCAGAAAAAGGGTCAAAGACCGCGAAGCCGCGAAAACGGGGCGTCGATCGACATTTAGTCGAGTCTGTGACTGACGTACGATTAGTCCCTGCGAGAATTCGTCCGCAGATGAGAAAATTTCTGATGGCAAAGGGTTTCCTTTTGGCCTGTCGTCAATGCGCACTCGAAGACAGCCGATTAATCGTAAATACTTATCGACGTTTTAATTTACATTTTATTGATTATTTTCATGTCGATAAACGAATAAGATTTTAGATCAAGGAGGAATTGTAGGTATTTTTAAAATGGTAAGAAAAAGTTAAAATTTTGTAGACTTCTTTGAAAACGGCTACTCCTCCTTAAACAACAAATATTTATTTTAGATTGCGAAAATGTATGGTTGTGCGTTACTAGTTACTAGATAGGCCGTATAATCCCTGACAAAAGTGACTTTTCCATAATATTGTTAAAAATTAATTTTTGTTTTTAGTTAAAAAGTTAAAATTTTATATTATGTTATTTGTACAATGATACTTGATAGTTTGCTAACGTTTTATAAACAATTCTCACATTATTTATCGATTAAAAAAATGTTTCAGACAAATTTGTTTAAACTCGGTTTTTAACATTGCTTGTATGTGCTGATTGTAGAAAAAAAATATGAACAAAAAGTGTGTTTTGAATAATTTTTGAAAGCAAATTTGTGAACTCCACGTTAGAGACAACGTTAAATTGAAATGACTTGAGAATTAAATATCTCTTGAACCTTTTTTAGTTTTTCTAATTTTTTATGTGTATTTTTAAATTTATTTTAATTACAAAAAATGCACTATGTGAATTTTTTATTAGATTTAAAAGAGCCAAGGTCCTTAACCTTGTTTTTCGTTAATTTAGTAAATTAACGTATTTAAGGTATTTAAATTATAATGAAAAAAGATTTGATTTGAAAAATATATGTTGCCAACGAAATGTGTGGCAGGACAAACTCTGCCGGGTCAGCTAATATACTATAAGATTCACTAACAAATCAAAAGTCGATTTTATAGTTTGAAAAATATTTAATTTCCAAGTTTAAATTTAACACTGCCTTTTTTATAAAATGTATAATTTCTGTTTAAAGATATATACCAAGCACCAAATTTTTTGTTTATAAATTTTCTCCGTGCATTGCACACATTAACAATGTCAATAACACGTGAACAATACTGTCTAAAATTTTTATTTTTCAATTTTTTAAACAATAAAAATTAGAAAAATGATGAGTAAACTGTTATAAAACTTGAGTATCATATTTTAAATAACATAATAAAAAACAATTACTCTCAATTAACAACAAAACGAAGGCTAAAATTGATTGATTCACAGTAAACATTCACTTTTATCAGAGATTCTACCGCTCATACATCCTTAAGTCTCGATGAGGGAAAAAACGTAAAAGAAAATGAAGAAGCCCATTTTACTAAAAGCTTGGTGAAATTGCGGAGAAACGATGGTCACAACAACAAATAAACCTCGGGATGAGAATTTTTTTTATTGTTTTCAATATTTCTTTTCGAACGTCAGGTTAACGCGCTGTAGAAAAAAAGCTCCGTAAGAGATTCGGGTGAGTGCGAGCGCGAAAAATATGCTCCCCCGACGATAAAACGCGGGTTTATTCATATCTGCGTATGTCGTTGCTGCGTGAAACGCTTAGCGTGATTGCTGCCGACATAATACAACAATAGACAACGCGTGTGACACGCCCGCGTATGTTTTCCCCGAGAGTTCAGCCCCCAACGACAAATCCGATCCTCACGCTAACCAACACCGCAGTCAAACACTGCGAAATCTCGCCAATTGAGGGGTGGATCGTCACACCCTCGTCTTCACAATTTTTTTTATCAAAAAAATGTGAATCGAAATATAGTATTTCCGTTTTTTCTCAATGTTGGAATATTTTTTATTCTTTAGCGTTTTATATTTGCAGCGTTGTTTAAAACGTTTATTGTGTTATTATATGGGGGATTCCACGGCAAATCGAACGGTGCGGAAAATACATTAACAAACAGAGAGAAATAAAAGGGATAAAAATTAATAAAATAAAGAAAAATAACTTTTTCTTAATATATATCACGCGTATATATCACGTGTACAAATTACTATTTTTTTCAAAGGATTCCAGTACAAAAAATACTATTTTTCATTTCTTCGAGGATGAAAAACCGTACAAGTGCGTTTATCTTTTTTTCTCCCTTCATGACTTGTTCGATAAATCCCCGTGTGTATCGAGCCACAAAAAGTAGCGGAGTACACAATGCCATCGAGAATAACGTGCGAGTATTTTATTCACGTTCACGTTATAAAATGCGCACACGTACTATAACAAGACGGTGCGCTTACCCGCCGTACATGCTTTTATGCAGTAAAAATACACGGGTTCTTGAGTTTTGACTGAAGAATTTTTTCCATCCGGCTGTGTCATCGTTCTGTTCTATTTTTCGTGAGCGAATGCTGCGGGCTCCAAATGGACAATCAACGGTCATCCCGCACATAAAATCTTCGATAAATCCTCTCGAGATCAAACGAAATCGTTTCTCTCCATTCTCTTCGTTTATTCTTCCAATTCTATTCCGGTCTTTCTTTATTCCATCGCCGAACGAGATTTGTTCGATCGTGTAACATTCGTCGCGGCATATTTTTTATTCCCGGGAAAAATATGTTTTGTATAGTTTTTTTCTCATTTTGATAATTGTCTGACTAAAAAAACGTCAAGGCCAAAAATTTTTTAAATTGAATTCTTCTAGTACTCGAGAGTCGATTCACAAATCTGACAAACGTGGTCGACAGGGAACAATTACAAGCGATTTTTAAATATTTTTTTGACTGACAGCCCTTCCCGGAGTGTCGAAATCGCGCGAAAAAATCACATATCGACAGGCGCGTCGGATAGCGGAAAATTGGTGAAAGCGAAAAAAAAAGAAAAATCCCCACAAATTGATGACGTATAAAAAATCACGTCGAGCGAGATCAATTGAAACAAAACTTTTTTCCGTCCGTCCTGTCCAAGTGACAGGTGACGAGAATTTTTTACGCGTTCTCAGCGATAAGAGGAAAAAAAACGGGGAAAAAAATCTTCGGGAGCTACACGAGTTTTTATCCTCGTAACATTTTTTTAACAAACCTTTGGAGATGGATAGAGGAAGGTAAATATCGTAAGGGTCTATAAATGGCTAAGCCGAAGGAGCTTAGAAGTGCCGAGTCTCGCTACTGGAAGCAAAAGTTACACAATATGTGGACTCCACGTAAAATCCGCGTCGTGGAGAAGGAGCGTTTTTTTCACCCTGGGATCCGGTAAGTCGGTGAAGCACGGCTTCAGAGGTATTAGAGAACGCAACACGTGTATCTTGCTCGAAAATTCGTGTCTCGTATATGTGTAAGTGCACGCTCGATGTGTCTAATAATGTAATACCGACAATGGGCCTCGATTTCTTGCGATTAAAAAATTCGAAGACCCAACGATTGGCCGGGCAACGATAATTGGCATACGTATACTGAATATTCGGAGAGATATTTTTTTCCATTCTACATCGTGTGTGTACAAAAGTGCGCGCGTGTGCGTCGAAGCAAATCCCTTCCCAGTCTCCTCTCTGACTGATGCTGAATGACGATGACGAGGGCCGACAGCCTCACCAAACACGCGGTTCAAAACGTCTGCTCGCGTTTTATGCCAGACTTGTTTCTCTCATGCCCCCGGGATATCCTTCTCTCTCTCATACACACACACACACACACTATTCTCCTCTTCTTCTTCTTCTTCCTGGCATTGTGACCATTGTACGTATGCATGTTCTTTTTCTCCTGCCGCTCTATTTTCCAAAGATCACGCAATAAAGTGTCCCAAAACCGGAAGCTCTTCCGAATCGATAATTTCATACGGGATCTTTTCTCTTTTTCCGCATCGATTTTTTCTACCATGTCCTGGTCACGAATTTTTTCTCACTGTCGCACAGTACAAAAATATGGCGACGGCGTTGCTCAAATACACTTATTATCAATAAAAAATGAACCATTAACAGAATACATGAACCATTAAGGTGATGTTCAAGTATTCTATATCGTGTGAAATCGAACTATGCTGTTTTCTCTGAAAATGAACAATTTTTTGAAGAAAAAAAGAACCACGTTGTTCTTTGCCTATCAAAGAATAATATGTTTCTCTTCTTTTTTCTAAAATATTCAAAATCTCTGGGAAACTTGCAAATCCGTTTTGCATCTATCCCTCTTGCATTCGTGTGAGTTAAACATCACCTTAATGGAATTATCTTCTCAAAAACTTCATATAAAGACAGGACCCAAAAAACGCCATTTGCAAATTGTTATCCCAAGTAATAAATAAATTGATTAAACATTGGTTGATTCACTGAAAGGAACCCATTTTGCGTAGTCACCTGAGGATTTTGGTATTGAGATCTTAGGGAGTACTCGTTGTGAATCCCCCATATCCTCTGCCGAACCTCCTGGTGACATATCCTCAGCCGAACCTCCTAGTGACATGTCCTTCGCCGATCCTCCTGGTGACATATCCTCCGCCGGACCTCCTGGTGACATATATCCTCCGCCGAACCTCCTGTTGATATCTCCTCCGCTGAACCTACTGGTAACATATCCTCCGCCCAACCTCCTGGTGACATATCTTCCGCCGAACCTCCTAGTGACATGTCCGACGCCGAACCTCCTGGTAACATATCCTCCGTCGAACCTCCTGGTAACACATCTTCCGCCGAACCTCCTAGTGACCTATCCTCCGCCGAACCTCCTGGTGACATGTCCTCCGCCGAACCTCCTGGTCACATATCCTTCGCCGAACCTCCTGGTAATATAACCTCCACCGAACCTCCTGGTGACATATCCTCCGCCGAACCTCCTGGCGACATGTCCTCCGCTTGAGTTTTACGGGCACCTCGTTGGTCTTGAGTGACCCACCGAGCCCATAAATAGCTTAGCCTATAAATAACTGCGATAAGCCTGTGAAAATGTTTGACCGATAATGTACGGATGATTCAAGAGTTCCTCTCCGCCTCACTCACCCAATTTTTCATGACCTTCGAAAAACATTGTCTACAATGATTCTAATGAATTGAGCTGAAGAGAAACATCTTGCTGATTTTTTGGAGAATTTTCCAAAATGGACGCTTGTGAGAGAATATGTCCTCGATGAGCTGAAGTTGAGTGATCTGATGTTGTACAAGAAACTCCAAATTAACCTTGAATTATTTTCTTTTTGGCTCCCGTTTTGCCGGTGCCTTGATTTCCTTTCCAGGGACTTGGAGAGTATGCTGCTCAATGCCCTCGAGTTTTTGCAGTTTCAACCTCGGGGCAACCCGGCACGAACCGCAGTCCGAAAATTGAGACCTGACATATCGTCATCCGACATGATTTTTTTCAAAAGGCACTAAGAAGATACGACCGATGTTGAGCAAAATTTCGATACTGATATTGATGCTGATGCTGAAGACTGAGATTTGCAACCATTGGGCCGTAGTATTGCTCCATTTCTGTTATGGATGTAGAACAAACAACAGCAGAGGCCGAAGTAAATATCATTGAACCTGCAGAAGCAATTATCGCTCATTCATCCAAAATGAAATTTTTTATGAATGAGCGATTTGCTTGTTCATCAAAATCGATGTTCATCAAAAATTTCATTTTCGTTAGTTCTTAAAATGTGTTTTGGGCGATGACGATTCTTCAATAATAGCGATTCTTTTCATATCTAAACGAAAAAGAGAGAAAAATAGATCAGTTCGTTGTTTCTTCCCTTGACAGAATATCAATTTCGACGTTCTACCTGCAGAACAATACAAAATAGTACTGCAATTACAACCAGCTCACCTTTTCGGAATTCATTAGCTCAATGAAAGAAAAAAAAACAGTAAGAAATTCTGTGACGTCAAAAACAAGCATGAAAGGAAAGGAAAGGGAAAATCTGAAAAGTCCGATGACACGGTTTGTATTTTCTGCGCAGGTTCATTAGAACGAGTTCATTCTCCGATCGTTTATTTCCAATTCGAAATTTTTTAAAGATATCCTGACGTGTCTAAATGTATTCTTATTGTTAGATGGAAAAGTTGTTTCTCAAGCGTGATGAGAAGATTAAGGGAATTTCGAAAAATTATTTTCGTAAACTAAAAATTTTTGGCAAAAGTTCGATCTAGCGTACAAAATCGCTGCATTTTCCTGGGCGAAAAATTGCGATAAATGGGATTTCGGTTAATCGAAGCGAGAATACAAGACTTTTGTATACGATTCCTCTAGACGAAGAATGAGAAAGCACTTTCCCATGAGAATAAGCGAAATGAGAAGCTCGTTACATCGAGCTATCGAAAGAGAACCCTTTGATGCCACGAAAAAAAAAGATTGAGAGCGGTTTCCATTACGAAAAGCAAAGCACAACGGAACGATTAGTCTCGTATATCGCGACAAAACACGACTGCACCGACAACAACAACAATAACAAGCGACAGAGGGAAAATGCCGGAATGCTAGAGAATCGTATGAAAGTTGGACAAAAAGAAAAAAAAGATTTTCCATGGTGGGGTGCCATGATGCGGTTTCGGCCTTAAAGGACTCGCTGGCTAATCTTCCTAACGCTGGTAATCCTTTGGCTTTGCTCGACTATTACAGCAAATTCAGTTGTACCCTTGTACCTTTGTCCGTGAATGCTGGTCGGCGCAGAGCAACGATAATTTTTGATCATAGCAACCGCCACAACCCAAGTACGCCTTATACAAATAAACTCACCGTTTCTCTTTCTCTTCTGCGCCCGTCGACTCTGTCAAACGTTCTCGTAATCTCGTGATCCCGTTTAGATTTTTCGGATTTATAATAATCCGCTGGTGGCCACAATGCATTAAGGGTGTACAGTCACTATCTTTTAAAAACTCCCAACTTGCTGAAATTTTGGCAAGTTATTTTTAAATACATATGTTAAAAAATGTTCTGAGAAATCAGAAAGCGATTCACTTGGTGGTTTAGAAAATATCGAATTTGAAAGTTCTATAAATTGCACACTGCCGCTAATGGAATAATATAAATTTGCCATAAATGATTTTTAAGTGAGTACAAGAAGGACAGATATAAACGGATTTGCTATTTTCTCAGAGATTTTTATTATTTTAGAAAAACAAGAAAATTGCATTTTTTTTATATCTCGAAATCCAAAACGAAATTTTTTTACACGTTTTACAAAATCTTAGCTGTCCATAACTTTGTAGGTAGGGTGGAGGTTCGCCACGAATTTTTATAAAAAAAGGAGGCAACAGTGCATTTACGGGCTTATAATCCAAGCTGTAGGAGTTAATTTGTTGTAATACTTGAATAGATTTTACTAATATAATTCGTATAATTCGTAATCTAAAACTTAGGAAAAGAATTGAAAAATTTGGAGGTAATATGTCACAAACAAAATTCATATTCTGATAAAAATAATTCGAACTATGCAAAAAACAGTCGCTTCTCTGCAGCAAATAGTAAATAAGACGAGCAAATGGTTCCAGAACTGGAGATTAAAACCAAACCCTCAAAAATCACAATTTATAATCTTTAATCATAATAAAATATCCGATCAATCTCCCAAAATACAAATGCTTAATGTCAGAATTTCACCAAAAAACGAAGCCAAATACATCGGAATTATTATCGACCACAAACTAAACTTCAACAAGCACCTTCAACATGCCAAAAAGAAATTAATAAATCGAGCAAAACACTTTCGGAGCATTACATTCAAAAACTCAAACATAAGACTGAAAGAAGTGACAAAAATCTAAAAAAGCATCTGTCGCCCTATTATAGAATATGGCCACGCAATTCTTATCAACTGCAGGAAAAATGCGATAAACAAAATCAAAACAGCCGACACAATTGCTTTACGCAATCTTACAAAAATCCGCCACCAAAACAACCCGTTGTTTAATCCACGAAACTCCACTTTGTATGAAAAAACAAAAATAACTCCGATCAATGAAAGGCTACAACGACTCACCAAAGATTTTGCTATAAAACAAACAGAATCTATAGAAATTCTATGCTCAAAAGTTACACCAAACGTCATTCGCAACTCAAAATTTCCAGAAAGAACGATATTCAAGAAACTCCTCACTTTATCTAACGAAAATTAAATCGGAAAACTCCTCTAAACAATGAAAACACATTATTTTAAGTATTACCATATCACAAACTTTAATTTGATAAACAATACTTATAATCTAAAAATAATTGTTAAAAAAAATCTCAGCGAATCACGATCAGAAGAACCTCGGTCGATAGGCCATACACAAACAGAACTAATTGTGAACGCACTTGTAAAAACCGTATCAATAAGCTGTAAATATTGTAAATATGTATACTACAACTAATTCGAACTAAATACTTGTCGAGTTTTTGATAAGTCAATCAAAGAAAGAAACGTTCCTAAAACTCGTCAAGTATTTAGTTTCAAGACATATCAAGACATACTGAGTATGCGAATATTTTGAAAATTTAAGCAGCCCTATTGGATCCGCCATCTAGAATTTAAACATTAGGACGTCAGAATTATTCGAATCAGAGACCCTCTGAAAACCAAATTTCAGGTCGATTCAACAAGAACTGCATTCACACCAACCATTTTTCCGCATCGAGTAGTGCTTTTTCGGTTTTATTTCAGTTTTTGAAGAGAAAAAAACAATTTTAGAAATTTCTGAAAACTTTGGAAAAAATATATATGTTATAGTATAAGGCATACACTACATGGGAAAATTTCGTAAATCACTTAGATTTTCTGTTTAGCCACGGATGATCTTATCCTAAAAAAACCGAGTTTTTAATAATTTATTTGTTTATAACTAATAGTAAACAAACTATATCTACACTTAATTATTAAAATCTTACAACTTAGGTCCCTAAGAGTCTAAAAAGTTCTTTACACCACAAAAAAAGTGCAAAAATATAATTGAAAACTTGAAAAAACTGAGGAATGACATTAGGGATGTCCCACTGCCGCGCGAAGGGTTACCTAAAATATTTTTCGAAAACTATTACTATTATATTTCTTTCAAGACGTCAGAACTCGTTAGCACCATTAGCAAATGGTTTTTTTTCAAAATTTGACCAGAATTTGCTCATACACTACTTATTTTCATAACTTCCCCTCACAACACTGTCGTAACTTCAGATATAAAATTTAACTCAGAATCTGCATTGGACGCACACGAAAATAAGAAATGATAATTAATTTCTTTTTATACAATAAAAAATAAAACACACACCATTTCAGCGAATATTCCAAGCTCCCCTTCTTGACGACTCTCTTAACAGATCGAGGTTTAGGTTTTACGCAAACATATGTCAATGTTTGCTTTCCGGCACGATGCGAATCGTTCTCGTGTTATTTCGTACGCGAAAGCTCCCCCTCGACAATCATACGTCCACGTATCGTTAACTCTCCTTCTCCCTTTCTCTCGCTCTTTCGTGTTTTCACGTTCAGATGACCACGGACTGACACTGATCTCGTCGACGAAATACCGAGATCGACCCCTCGCGTTTCCACTCGTCAGAAAACAAACGAGCCGGACGGAAATAATTTTCGCTCGGTTATTTATCGATAATGATAATCATGAAAACCGATCATCAAATTAACACGAGTTTTTTTATCAAAAACCACAATTTATTGGTGACATATTTTTCGTCGCGAGCGCATTGAAAACTTTTCAGAATATAAAAGCCAAAAAGTGAGATACCGTGTTTTTTTTGCGGCAGAGATTTTCGTGTGGATTCAAATCCAGAAAAGCGTGGCTACATCCCTTAATGCACTCCGACTAATTTATTCGTTTCTTCCTTTACGTTTTTTCGCGGATATCTCGTCGTAGGCGCACACAGCGAGGAGAAATATAGCCGCGCGGTTGCGAGTCGTAGCAGCAAACGCGAAGAGGAAAAAAGAGATGGATGAAAAAAAAGGGCGCGAGCAGGGGGTAGGTGTCGACTCGGCGAAAAAGAGCTGAAAGGGATTTCGCACGGATTAAGACGCGATAACGAGAGTCGAGCGTCTGCGGAGTAGCATTAAGTCCAAGCGAGCGAGAAACTGGGTATCAGGATGCTTGAGAGTAAAATGCCTCCGCTAGGGATAAAATCTCTGCTCCTGATTATTATCCTTCGCCTGAGTCCTTACGTTAAGAAAAAAAAAAGAAAAAAAAATCGACGGGAAAAAGAGGAAAAGTAATCGGTTTAATTCCGTGTTTCGCTTTGAGGCTTCGATTTTATTGAAGATCCTGTCAATCGGATAACTTTGTGTGAACGAATATACAAACTTCGAGTCTTATTTTCAGTGAATTCTCGTGTCATTTACCGAAAAAATGTTTGAAAAAAAAAATTGTGATAGATGCCATTCGATTCTGCGGGGCCATCTTCGTTTTCTGATAACTGGTAACGTGATTTTCCGCGGCGACAATGGGAAATGCCTACAGCCAATCCGCGAAGGGGGCCCGGAAGGACAATCACGTGAGGGAGAATCTACGAGGACACGCATGGCGATCTCTCGTCGAGTCCAGAGTCCTTTGTTATTCATATACAGGCCGAGGGTTGACGAGAACGACGCCTGAGAGGGAGGAAGAGAGAGTGCGCGGTTCGACTCAATTTCTCGGGTTAGAGGCTCTCTCGTATCACGAGCAGAGTCATGTCCCCGTCACGCACGATCGAAGCCTCTATTATTGCGTTATAACGGCTAATAATCTCCAGTCATAACCGGGGGAGCTTTCGGATCAACGTCCAATCTAGAAGAATCTTTTAACCAATTGATCCGCTAATACATATAGAAGATATAATTCAATCATATTCAGGATCGCGAGAAAAATTATTACTTTTTTCATTATTATTGTCAAATGTTGAGAAAACCACCCCGAAATAATAAATGATAAAACCTACAATAATAAATATTTTCAGAAAACCACTCCCACCCTGATCCCGGTGGGGGTGGTTTTCTGAACATATCATTTCTATTGTAGATTATTATTTATTTTTTAATTTCCTATTTTATTATTATTATTATCATTGTTATTAACAATAATTATCGAATATTAATTTTTTTCTATTGTTATTATTAACAAAGTTTTTAAAAATAATTATTTTCTGGAGAAAAAAATAAAGTTTTGAAATGAAAAAAAATTATAATTCGATTTGTCATAATAACACCGTCACACAAAAAAAAGTGGTGAATACTTTTGACCGGACCCACCTATCTTTATGTATTTTGACGCGCTGAATTCGAATCCGGGGTCAGATTCATCGTCGATGTATACCTCCAAGTTTTCGAGTAAAATGCAAAAAACCACTAAGAATAGCGAAAAATCGCACTTGTACCTAGGAAAATTTTTTTTTGTACTAACTTAAGTATGATTCTTGTGTGTTTTGGTGCGCTGAATTCAAACCTGTAGTTACAGCTCCAAAATTTGAAGAAAATTCCAAAATATCGTTAAAAATGACTGAAAACCACGAAAAATCGCACTTTCATAAATTGGATAAAAATTATTTTGAATTAAATCAACGATTCTTATGCGTATTGGCGTGCTGAATTCAGATCCGAAGTTCATTCGCCCGAAACAATTTATATAAATCACAATTTATATGAATGACCGGGAATAAGATCGGAAAGTAATTTTTTTCTGTTCAATTTTCGACTTAACTGACAAAAATTTGATCATCAAGAGTCGCGGTAGAGACTCGAGGCAAGTACATTTACGGAACGTCAACTGTACGCTCTCGAGCTACCGCTACTCTTTTTCTCCGAGTTTGCTGT
>JAPYYX010002392.1:0-16308 GCA_030522605.1 Cremastinae sp. B BG-2022a | reverse complement strand
TTATTTGACCGAAAAAAAAAAAATTTTTTTTTGACCAAATTTTTGAGGGGGGCCGTCGTGCCCCGCGGGGGCCGTCGTGCCCCACCCTCCCCTATAACCCCCTTCATAAAAATGCCATATCATACAAGAAAAAAATTGTTTGGTTATATTATTATATATTATATTAAAGTAAATTTTTTTCATGGATTTTTTTAGAAATGGCTGGAATATTGTTCGAAAAGCTCCTACGCAGGCCAAGTCTTCGCCTCGGAGAATTATTTGTCACTTCGTACGTTGCAAACGATTGCCGACGTGAAACATCAACTCTTGGAATTATTGGTTTCAATTGGATTCGTACCGGTCAACATACCGAGACGTCAAACCGGCGTTGATCGAATTTTTTCCATAACAGGATCAGAATTAAACAAAAATAACGAGAATTCAAAATTGTTGCAAGGATTGCTGTGCGCAGCGCTCTATCCGAATGTAGCGAAAATTTTTACTCCGGAAAAATCGTTTCAAATTCAGTCCGGTGGTGCCGTGCCGAGACAACCGAAACCCGAGGAGTTGAGATTTGCTACGAAGGAAGACGGATATGTTAATCTCCATCCATCGTCTGTTAACTTCAGTGTCGGACATTTTCCGAGCCCATATCTCGTTTACCAAGAAAAAGTCAGAACGACGAAAGTTTTTGTACGGGAAGTTTCGATGGTATCAATTCTTCCACTTGTATTGTTTTCCGGATACGGCATCAACGTCGAACAACACAATGGCATTTTCGTCCTATCGCTGGCCGATGGATGGATTATTTTTGCCGTTGAATCTCACACGGTAATTTTTTAAATTTATTGTTACGTTTTAAAATTTTTTTTTGTAATTCTGTATGAAAATCTGGATTTCCAATTTTTTAAAATCTACATTTAATTGATCATTGACAGTTCCTTTTTCAATGCCTCATCGTGTTCAAGTTTTTCGTAATTTACTATCTTTTTAATTTTTCTATAACTTAAAATTTAATATCTAAAAATTATTTTAGAAATAAATAATGAGAATATTAATTTTAATTATTTTCAGATCGCGCAACTTTTGCAGCACATGAGGAATGAGTTGGTGAAAATTTTGGAAGAGAAGATGCAAGACCCGTTGTTAAATTTGCTAAACCACCAAATCGGTAGAAAAGTGATAAAAACGATCGTAGACGTTTTGGGAAGAGATTAGAAGCAAAAACAAATTTATTAGAAACGGTTGTTTATATTTTATTGTAAGATCTAGATCGATTGTTATTACAAATCTCACTCTTTATTTATTTCACTCTAGGCCTAAGTACTTGAACCAAGCTGTGCTTGGACTGCCTTTCATATTATATGTCTAACATAAGATTTTTCTAACGGTCCGATGGCTTTAATTGTGCAAAGACTGCCAACAATCATATCCAACGTCAGTCCGAAAAAAAAGATTAAATTACGTCCCATTTACGCTCTTTCGTAGTAATAAGAATTCCGAATGTAAAAACAAAAGACAACGAAATATATTTTTACGTCTATTTCTTCAAAAAAAGTCTGAAAGTAGCCAAATCAATATTTTTCTTTTTATTTTACTTAAAAAACCGAATAATTATAGTTATTCTGTTTTATAATTATAACCTGTTTTATAATTATTCGGTTAGAATTATAATTATAACCGAATAATTATAATTATAATTATATCCGAATAATTATAATTATTTCTTATTTCACGTAAAAAACCGAATAATTAATTACATATTCGGTTATGCAGTTAATTATTCGGTTTTTTACGTAAAATAAAATAAAATTCTCATTTTAGTTGATATGAAAGTCAAAATCTGTGATCAAAGTATTTACATAAAGACAAGTTACAATAATTTTTTAACCAAGATTTTTTATACATTATCGACTGAATTAACTTAACGACTGTCAGTAAAATCATTAATTAGTACTTTCATTCAACTTTTTGCCGTTCCCGTCGCTAGTGAGCCTTCTGTCAAAAACGTAGACAAATTTAACCTGCAAATCGGTTGCTGTCGTTCACAAATGTACAAGGAGTAAACAATCAAAATGCCGTCTAGAAACTTTTTGGATCTGGATATCAATAAATTGTTCGAACAGCATAGCATAAAGGAGATCGAACAAATACAGAAAACGATTCAACATGAGAGCGACAGGAAGAAAATCGAATTAAGAACTTTGGTCGGGTGAGTTTTGAGGTTATAAAAATATTGTCGAAATTGACGTTTAGTTGGAAAATAAACTTCCATAAAAAGACTCATTTTTAAACAACTTTTTCCTCTGTGAATTATTTTACGGACCAAAAATAGATTAATATTAAGTTTGTTTATTCATTTATTAGTTTGATCGATCGACCAAACTTACTTGAGATTTTTTTTTTCCTACTGAAAATGAGGGTGGGATTACCGATTTTTTTTCAGCGAAAGATATCGAGATCTGATCCAAGCTGCAGACACGATTGCCGAGATGAGGGAAACGTCAAAAAATGTTATTTTAAGGATTGCTGATATAGAAACAACTTTTCGAGAGTTGCAACAGAAGTATCTCATCGGTTTTAAAATTGGTGCAGAGGGAAATGTTAATGAGAGGTAAGAGAATTTTAACGTGAAAAAATTGAAATAAAATTACAGATTATAAATTATGAAAATGGTAATTTCTTTTTCACTATATTATATGATGTACAATCTAATTATAATTTTCATTGAATTTTCATCTGTAATTTCATTACTCTGAAATAAATTCATTTACTCTGAACGAATAATATTTCCAGAACTGTCAGAAATATCTCTGACTCTGTTGTGATACAAATAAAAATTCTAATGGAGGTTCCGGAGCACATATGGTCCGCAATTGACGATAAGGACTTTTTGCTCGCCTCGCAACTCTTCATTCTCGCTCGGCACATCAATTACAGCCTCACATTTGAAGTTGGTCAGACCAGTCTAGCATCCAAATACCCAATTGTTGCTAAACAATGGAGCGTAATTAGTAATTTCAGAAACGTTATTTTCAACGAGTGCAACGCAACTTTAAAGTCCTTGGACTTGCCTGTTGAGGTTGAAACATTTTACTTGAATTTAAATTTTCATAAACATTTAATAAATAAACGTATTATAATATCGTAGACTCAAAATATGGCAAAACAGTATTTATATCACACATATTAATTCCTTAAACGAAATAAATTTCAATATTTAAAAACTTTTTTGTTAACAATAAATTTGCAAAAATTGAAAAAAATATATTTTTAGGTTGCGGCGAATTGTCTGGCCGCCCTCCATCTCTTGAATGGAACATCGTCTATAGATCTGTTAGAAAAATTAATTTTTTTGAGGAACCAAGCCATCGATTCGATCATTCGGGACGAGAGTCCTCACAGCGTTCGACACAGAATTAAGCTCAGCGTAAAACTGTTAACAGAAACGGTGATACTCGTCCATTCGTGCTTCATAAGTAAATATACATTTTTTTCAATAATGTTTGTATGTTTTAAAATAATATTTAAAACATACGTTCAAAAAATATATCACTTTCAAATATAAAAAAAAATTAAAAATTAAAAAAAAATTGTTTATTCATAAGATTTTATTGACAGAAAACATTATTTTCTTATTATTTTTTAAGGAAGCAACGAGAATGGTGCTCTTGTTGAGGACTACGTAAAAAGTTTAATGAACGAAGAATCGATGAAAATTCTTGAAAAACTTGACCTGGATGTCGATTTGTTAGAGAAATTTTTGCCAGAAATGACAAAAGTTCATAAACCTTTTTCAAAAGACGAACTTGTCGATCTTTCGGAAAGTGAAACGAAAAAAGTTCTCTCTGAGTGGCAGAGCTGGATCGGAAAATTAGTTAAGGAAGAAATCACGAAACTTTTAAATCTGGTGACGTCGGTGCGTGGAATTTACAATATTCGTGAAGAATCGACCGCCCTGGAAACGCCAGAAAATTGGGATAAAATAACAGAAAGGTTATCGATAACGAAAAAAAATTTCTGGCTCGATTATTATCAGCCAATCCTGACGAATCGAGTCAAAGAGATCATTGAGGAAAAATGGCTCGAGAACTTGAAAAATTTGAAATCAAATCTTAGTGCTGTTCTCGTCAATATAGGAAACGAAAAGTATGAATTCCCTGAAAATGATTTACGTTGGTACGTCTGGAAAGACTCAACCAATGATATACCACAAAAACTGGGGAAAATCAATGGCGATTCGAAAAAATCACTGCTCATGAAATCTAGAGGATTTTCGCCAAATCTGATAAAACTTTGTGAAAATTTCGACAAGTCTCTATCAATCTTACTCGGCGATCTTGAGCAATATCTCTACGAAACGGAAAAAAATTCGTCAATGAAAGGAAATTTGTTTGCGAATTTAATTTTCGACAAATTTGTCGACAGAAATGAAATCCAGGAAAATTTACGAGAAACCAGTTGCAGAATGATTGAGAATCTTTTAGAATTTGTAAACAACGATTTTATCAATGAAGAAACGAATTTTGGAAATTATGAAACGAATTTGATCTTCGTGGCGCGATTTTTCCAAGCACTCACTTCACTTTCGGTCAATCTCAACAAATGTTTTGCTTTCTCCAAAATCTCTGGACACGTGACAACAAATGTCAAATGGCAGTCGGTATGTGACCGACTGAGAGACGAAAGTGCCAAAATGTGGTGTATGTGGGCCCGATTCTACCGAAAAAGGATGAAAAATGAATGTAACGAGGTTTTTCAAGTCAGAAAATCGAATGGGAAGCTCGCCGTTCAAAGTTTTGTTTCCGAATGGGAAAAGGTCACGATTGAGGAAGAAGCCGAAGAGGGAAAGTCGATAAAGTCTGAAATACTTGTACCCTATCGCGCTTCCGTCGATTTGCAAAAATTTTTGGCAAATATTACCAAAGACTTGAACAAAATCGTTCCGCATACCGTGCCTAGGTGAGTTGAAAATTTGAAAACAAAAAAAATATTGAATAATTTAAAGCAATAACTAAAAAATAAAGCAAAAAAATAATTTTCCATCTATAGATCAAACATTCCCAGTGTACGAAAACAAATTTCATGATAAGAATAAAACGGCTAATAGCTGTTTAATATTCGTAAATAAATAAAATCGATCATACACAAAAAAAACAATAATAAAATTTTTTTTTCATTACAGAAAAGTCATGAACGAAATAATTGACTACATAGCTACGGAATTGTTCGAGAATTACGACGAGATGGCAAAAAATTCGAACATGCGGCAAAAACAAGCGTTCCAAGTCCTTTTCGACGTAAAATACGTGACACTTTTGATGGTCCCGAGAGAGAATAAAATTCTAATGGACAGATCGACGGAAGTCAGCAATAATATTCTCAGTAAAATCGATCCATTCGATACTGATGTTTTTTATCCATTTATTCACGTAAACGTGAAGAAGAGCGTTCAACGATCTTTGGTAATGTCTACTTCGTTCTGTATTTTTGTAAATACATTATTATCTGCAATTTATGATTATATATAAAGATAACTTTTTTAAATTTAATCACAACAAAACTTAATGAGGACTTGGAAAAAATGTTTAAAAACTTTTTTTAATTAATTATGCATTTTTTTAGTTAATTTTCGGAAATCTAATTCCTCACATGGAACAACTTCATTCTGTTTTGGGCTCTCGGAGCGATTATTCTTCGGAGAGTTCGAAATCGACAACCGAGCCTCCTGGCGGACTTGCGGTTTGCGCCGGAGCTCCGTGGTTTCCGCCTTTGGCTGTCACAGCTCCAATGAGAAATTTGCCTCTGATCGCTGCGGCAATTCCAGACAAGGCACAGGTAAATATTTTAAATTTTCAAGCATTGTTTTTCATTATTTCGTTAGTTTTTTCCACTTAAATTCGGAACAACATTTTTTTTGTTTATTTATTCATTTTTAATTTTTAAAAATTGTGCTTATTTGATTTATATTCAATTTTTTCGTTTTATTGAATCATTCTTATGTTATTTAATGAATTTTTTTTATTACGGTATTTTTGTATTTATTGATGTGCCTTTTTATTTCTTTTATATTGTTTTTTCATTTGTTCATCTAAATTGTACTTTTACACGTATCGATAAATTTTTCAATAAATTTCTATTTAATTCTTATTAGATGGGAGTTTGGTCGAGGTAAGACTCGATGTTGACTGTTTTTTGTGTGATTTTTCTTTTAAAAAATCGCCTCTTGAAAATTTTAGTTTTTTGAATTTGTTAACAATGATTGTGATTTCTTATTGATATTAATCGAGTAATCAATTCGTTATTCTATAACAAAATGGAACGTTTGGAATTCAAAAAATTCGAAAAGTGTGATAAATCGTTCTATTTTTTAATTCAGCGTAAAAAAACCCCTCTGAAGGAAACGAAGAACGATTTTGCTGGGGCGTCGATAAAATCTGGAGCAGCCGCGTTCTTCGGTGCCATGGGCTCGGATTGGTTTAGCACTGGATGAAATCCATTTCCACGCTTGTAATTGTATTATTTTTATATATAATTGTAAATAAAGGGAAATTGTTACATACATGATTGACTTGCATTTTTTTATTTTTAGTTTATTTCATTTTATTACAATAAATTTATTAATTTTTTTTCTCATTTTACACACAAATGATGATGAGACTACAAGAAATATAAATAAACCACTGAATAGTTATCAATTTAGAAAAAAATAGCACGCAAATAAATTTTTGCAAACGTAAAAACCCAAAAATCAATAATTATAAAATAATTTTTTAATATTTCAGTAATGACTTACGTATAATCCATTTGATTAATTTTTTGTAAGTTTCTGTTAAATATAGTAACTTATGAGATCAAGAACATTGACAGGGCATTTGTTGTATCTACTCTCGCAATCCTCCTCAAATTCCGCAAGCTTCATTTCATTTTCGACATTCTCATTTTTTGAAGATGATGGACTGAAACCCAATTTTTTTTGTTTATTTCTCACTTGTTTATTTATTTTCTAGTTTTTGTATTGAATAAATGAAATTATAGGAACAAAATAATAATCCTAATAATTAAAAACTATTTTTTAATTCAAACCTCTGACTTACGTTAAAACGATGTGTAATAAATCACCAAAAATTCCATTATTCGTGACGGGATATTTAGCAGCGTCACAAATAGCCCGCATTAAACAAATTTTCCCTGGATATCCAGCTCTGAAAATATTTTTTTTTTGATAAATATTTTTCTCAACTATTTATTTTAAAGTCTTTGTATAATATCGAGTTGCTTATAATTTTCTAAGTGAATTTCTATTTAGAATTTTTCTGACCTTTCCAACTTTTTTTCCAAAATTGCGTAAGCCAGTTTTCTATCGAAACTTCTTGTTCCAAAGTACTCCTCGTATATCGTCGAATTTTTGTCATTTGGAAGGATATAATTGGCTTCGAAGTAGTACGAGACGGAAATAGCTTTATTGGGAATATCCAGAGGAATGCTAACTGCGAAAAAAATCTGAAAAAAAGAAATTCGTGTTAAGTTTTTTAAATTTTGTGTAAACAAATTTTTTAAACGTATGGAGTAAATCTAAAAAAATTTAATTTACGAAAAATGTTTCTATATTTATTGTGTGTGAATATACTTTGCATTATGAAAAACAGAATAGAAATTAGATGAGTTGTCTAATTGGTGTATCGAGGATGATTAATTTAGCTCGTACCCCCATGGCGCTACCCTCGGGAAATCCGACGGAACGTATTTGCCTCGCGACCGCACGAGTGACGTTTCTCACTTTTGACCCATTCACATTTCCATAGATCGTTGACCATAAAATCAAAAATGTAATCATTGACCTAGCTCTGAAAAAATTGTTAAATCATCATTTAAAAAATATGTTTATTTAAAATTTAATCATTGAAGCATTTTTGTATTAAATTAAATTATTATTCTTAATTATTACATAATTATTCTTCCAAATAAAAGTATTTTACTGCTACTAATAAATAATTTTGTCGTTTGTAATTTTGTGATTCTATTGTAATTGTGACTATTTCAAAATGCAAACCTCAGATTGTTTTTAATATTTTTCAAAATAATTTATGACTTTCAAATTGATTAGAATGACAAAAAAATTATTTAAAATGATATTATTATCAACATAACATTTTGCTCTGTAATTATGTGACTATTGTGTTGAAATGCAACTCACTTGTACATCCTTTCTTTCGACCAGCTCAAAATCTAACAGATCTGAAAAGTCGAGTCCACTCGAGAAAAAATCTTTTTAAAACGGTTAGTGCCAATTAGTCGGATCTTGACATTTCCTCGTCAATTATTCTGTGAAGCCTCGAGTTAGCATTTTCGTGCTACCCTTTTAATAAATCTACGATCCAAATCCCAGTTCGTAAATAGTGAGCAAAAAAAATAGAATAATGAAAAGGGTGGAGGCTGGACTGGCAGTTTCAACGCTCTCATTTATCTCAACTAATGTAATCAGCGGTGTAATGAAAAAGTCTCCGCTAACGCAAATCGTATACGGTTTCCCTTCAAGATTCCAGGCGGATCACGAAATAATTAGCCACGGTGCACCAATGTATAACCTCACGTTTTTCTCCTCCTTTTACTTCTCTTCGTTCGCATGCAACTCAATTTATTATTTTCGCTAATTTATACCGAAAGTTTGAATTCCGTTTACAGTTTTAATAAGCGAAACGTGAAAATGGAAACCGGGAAAAAATAGAAACCACAGAAACAGCGAGAACGTTATTTCGAATGGAAAGGAACAAAGTTAAATACACACTGTGAGTTGGACCAACCGGAAATATTTATGTTATGGTCAAGTAGTGTCGAGAACAAATCTGAAATGGATGCATAGTTGTGCCATAGTGGAGTTTTAATGTGTATAGTTGCACTTTTACGCACTTTTATAGTGCATAGCTACATTATGGTGTAGATTTATTATGCATAGTTGCATTTTAATGCAATTTTGTGATGTATAGTTGAATTTTTGTTGATTTTTATTATGCCCAGTTAAACGTTAATCTATTTTTTGGAGCGTAGTTGCATTACGGTGTAGTTTTATTATGCATAGTTGCACTGTGATGCAATGTCGTGAAGCATAGTTGCTACGAATGTATTTTCATCACCTATAAATCCAATTTAAGGTTTATAATAAGACTGCTGTGCAACTATTCATTAAAAAATCCTACTGCGTATTACGACTCACAAAAACTATGCGATAAAAAGCTGCACAATCGCAATTCCATCTTGATGAATAATTTTTCTTTACAAAAAAGTACATAGTCTGATACTAAATTTTAATTAAAAAGTACTACCATATGCAATTTTATCTCACAATTCCAATTTCACAGACTGGCTAGTTTGAAAACGTGATCGAAGGAATGACAAAAAATTGAAACGTTCGAGGAAAAAAAGTTTCTCGTCGCTCGTGGAGCGTTGATGCGGAGCCCAGTGTCGGAAGTTGCTTCATCACTCTCTCCTAACCTCGGAAAAAAATTCGTCAATTAGGAAAATTGCACGCGTCGCATGGGCACTCTGCCCGAATTCTTTTTTCTTTTTTTTCATTGATGAATCGCCTCACGCCTCATTGCCTGTATCGCTTTTACTCTCGTCGCTCTCCTTTTTTATTTTTATGTAGATTGACGTGCACTAGCTTGAAGGGAAATCGAGCAGTAAAAAGGTTTGATGGAGTCCTCCCCACCCCGCCGCTCTCTTTCGATCTGGAAATTGACGTGTCGCGGTATACACTAGTATTAAATTCTCCAAAACAGTTTTTCCTTCACCGTTCCATCGATTATGTCACTTAAGATAAATTTCATGTCTTCTTTCGATCCGAATTATTTTTCATATTTTTTTCCGACCGTGACTAATCGAAACATCAAAATTCACGCATTTGTAACGATACCTTCGAATCCGTAAGTGTAAAAAGCGCTATTCTTAACGTATTTCTTTGTGCTGACCAACAGGAGTGAAGATACGTGATCTTCGGAGGTTAAATGTGGCCCCGGATCCATTTTTAATCACTCCCGGGCGATTTTCGTCAGGCGAGAAGCGTCCGCGTAGTTAGAGACGCCTCCGTCAGGTAGCGCTCCGAACGGAAATGTCCCCGCTCTCGCTAACACCGCTACTGGGATTTGGAATTGATCTCCGGAGGTGCGGGGACTCGAGTTACCTTCCTCGAATCGGATTGACAAATCTGGCAATCCCCGAGGCCTCCTAATATCGTTGAATTCTCGTCGATTATTCCAATCGAACGTCTCTTCGGTAATTCGAACCCAGCGGCTTCGAGGAACTCAAACATCGCCAGTTCGCAAAATCTTGAAAATCTATGAAATCATTTTGTTGGTCCGCAGTGATTTCTTGAGTACTGCATAATTCCAAATAAATTTTTTTAACGTGAACCCAAAGTCTATATCTAACCGGAAATTGAACACACCACGAAATTTTTTTTTTTTTAATATAACCAACCTCACGGTTATTCTCCAAAGTTTGGTAAAAAACAGACTAATTATATGAAATAATTCTTTTTTAGATTACAAACGGACTTCCAAACGTTGTTTTGCCACACACCTTGCTAGCAAAATATATTTATGGACATAAAATTTATGCGGTGTAATATAGATAAAAGAATCAAATTTTTAATTAATCTATAAAAAACTGTAAACAATCAACTCACTATGCACGCATTACAATAAACGAAATATTAAAAAACTCAGAAATCCTAAATCGAAATGGATATACAAATAATGTCAAGCTTTGAAATCGAAATGTCAGAAGCATGCCAAGTTGCAATGCAGTGAACGCATTTATTGATGTGTAAGTCAGATGCTACGGAGAGTATTCAAAGCTTCAGTTCTTATTTAATAAGTCATAAATAAAATAAAATCATACGTACTAAGATCATTAAGAGGCTGAAAACTTTGGATTTTATGTCTTTTTATGGGAGAATTCCAAATACTTAGATTTGAGTAGAAAAAAATTCCTCGACTCCGACAACACCGTCATCCATCTTATCCAACTGTAACTAACAATAAGAATCATCCAGGTTACCCTATAAGCATACATAAATAATTTAATTGAATTCGTTTAGTAAATTCAAAAATAAAGTAAATTTAAATTATTTTCTCGAGAATTTAATATTTTTTTGTGAAAATGAAAATTTTAGGAATTTACAAACTGTCAAACAAATAAATTTTAAACAGATGTCCTTTAAAAAGCGTTATGACAAAACTGCATTGTGTTGACGAAATTTAAAAAATTTTTGAAATGCTTTGGTTGCTCGACAGTAAACTTTTGAATATCGCACCGGATTAAACAAAATTTTTATCACGGGGATGCAAAGTCTATATCTTAAAGTTGAACGTACCACAAAAATGTTTCAATTTTTTTTTATCTTTTCGGTTATTGTCGTCCAAATTTTAGCAAGAAAACGATAAGTCTGTGAATACGTCTTATAAATGTTGAAAAATGTCACATATTAATTATTCCTTTAAGAATTCACGTTTTTTTAAAATAAAATTCTTACACCTTGCGAATAAAAAATTCACAAAAATAAATTTCGAACAAATACTGCCTAATAAAATGTTATTCATCTTATGAACATCTTTCGAAATATTAGATACATTGTGTATGTATTTTTTTCCAATTTTCTCTCCTTGGAACGTCGTCACTCGTCTATGAGAGTCGTTGAACTCGAGAACGAGCAGGATCGAAGTTAGACTCGTGCTATGGGCGTGGCCACTGCTCGTAATACGATCCGGTCTTGGTTCCCCAATTTCCCGAGTTTCTTCTCAAAATCTCACCACTAAGAAAACCAAAATAAAAAATAAAAAAAATTCAAGACATTTACCTTGTACATTTTCGAATCCGTTCGAACACATGTAACGGGACTTGAAGGCTAAAATTATTTTCAGCTCAAGACCGAGACGAAATGCAGTAGATGAAAAAACTTCACAAAGGAACAGTAAAAAAATTTTAAAAATTTTCAGTCATTGGAGTGGAAAGAAATGAAATTTTAATTTTGATCATATTGATTTTATGGATAATTGGGTAATTATTATATTTTTATTACTATTCGGTATTTTATTTGAAAAATTGTTGTTAATAAATAAAGATTTTTTTAAAACTGAATTAAACTTTTTCGTAATTTAAAAAAATGGTAGAATTTTCTCCAGAGAGATTCAAAGGCTGAAAGGCTAGTTAAACGCAAAATAGAAAAAAGCGAATCGGAAAGGGATTGATTGTAACTGAACGTGGCACATGGCAAAGTCTCTGAAACACAAAGAAATTGCATTTTCTCCTGGCCTACCTCATATCGCTTTTCTCTCTTGAAAATTCTAGGGACGTTTGATTCAAACAAAGATCTGTCCGAGCCAGGCCACAAGGACGCTTTTCCCTCCGAAAAAAACCATTTCAGAACATGTGACTTTTCAATCGACCCGACTTGCAATTAAATTGCTAATCAAATAGATGTCACATGAAAATGAAAAAAATGGCGAATGCATATTTTTCCTTTCGGTAATGAAAAAAGTTATCCATATAAAAAAAAATTTATTACTTAAATTAATTTCTTTTTTTAATTCGTTGAAAATTGGCCCGTCAATTTTTTTTCGCAGATCGAGTTGGTATTTTGTCTTCTTTATGACAGTTTTCGTGTCAGACGCAACCGAACCAATTGGGAAAACTCAGGAGCCAATATCATCGACCATTAATCGTCGAATTCGTGGTCTGTCCTATCCGGATGACAGCGAAATGGGAGTAAGAAAAATATGTATTTTTTATTAGACTTTGAGGTGTATTTGTGAGAAATTTCAAAAAATATTTCAGAATTAATATTTGAGCATTGACTTTTGAGATACACTCACATTAATAAATGTATATTTAAGATCATTTTTTAAAATGCAATTTTCAATATTAAGGTGCATTTATCATAAATGGATGGATACTTAAGAATTAATTCTTTGAAATGTAATTTTGAGGATGAACTTTCCTAATGCAATTTTGAAAATGTATATTAAGAAATCGAAATTTCATTTTTGATGTTTAAGAGTCATATCTGAGTTACATCGTGGCATTGAATGATTAATTTTGATATTTTTAAATCAATCATGAAATTTATTTTGTACAGCTATATTCAATATTTTTTAATTTACAATTTCTAATTTTACGCAAAAATAAAAAAACATTTATATTGGGGAAATCATTTTTTTTCAAATTTATAAAATAACGTTGATGGAGAATAAAGCGACGGATATGATAAAAAAAAATCGAAATTTTCGAATACTTGTTGCACGGTCGTTGTCAAGGGATGATAGGTAGATAAGAAAAAAGAGGAAAAATGTGTAAGGGTGAGAAGGAGAGAGGCAGAAAAAAAGCTTGACGTTTGAGAGGAGAAACGAAATGAGGGATGGGGGTTGAAAAATAAAAGATCCAAGACAACTATCGTCCGTACCCTTGGGGCTAGAGCCTCACTTACTTGGAAATTTCGTTCCTGACTCGTTCCCTTTGCCATCGAAAGTGCCAACCATCTCCGATGAGGCCCGAAGCTTTTGTCGATAAAACAGACACGAAACCAATTCACATCACATCGTTCACTCAATTACACGAACGATTAAACCGTCCGTCATTTTTAAAACTATTTTTCGCCTTTTTTTCGCCACAGTTTTTACTTGGTTCAAAATTTATTTATTTTTTCTTTTGTACTTATGATTAAAAACGTTATTTCAATTTTTTTTTACTTAATTACTGTAATAAAAATTTTATTTTTTGGCTGTATATTTTGATAAGTGATATTGTGTTCCTTGAACACTTTTTTTACCTTTTTTGACCTACTTTCAGTATTTTCCATATTCAGGGATTTAGAAAAAAACAAACATTGAGATTTTCACTCATTGAGATTTGATTCATTTTAGTTTTGAATGAATACACATTTGACTTGGCAATTCATTTTTCATTTTCTTAGATATCTTTTCAATTTTTATCATAATTTTTATGATTACATATTTCTTGTTAACCTTTTTTTGTTTGGTCTCTGTAATATTTTTTTTTCTCTATTTTTATTTTGGTAATTTTTTGTCTCTTCGACATTTACTTGTGACCTATTTTCAGTGTTTTGCCCATTCGAAGATTTCGAAGAAACCAATATTGAGATTTCCGTTTGAATCGCAACTCATTTTTGCCTCGCATACGCCAATCCTTTTTTATTCATTTTGCAGTTAAAAATTTGTATTTTCCCATTTTGTATACTAGATCAAATTTTTAATTTTCAATTATATTTTTCTGCATTTGTCTTTTATTTATTAACTTCTGTAATAAAATGTTTGTCGTTTCCATCTTCGTTTTTATTTTGGCAATTTTTCACGTCCCTTTGACAATTTCTTGTGACCTGTTTTCAGAATTTTGCATATTCGAGGATTTTGAGAAAACAAATGATGGGATTTCCGGTTAAATCGCGATTTCCATCAAGCCTCTTTTATGCGCCTTTAAATCACGTGGTCTATATTCCTCAAGGTTAATCAAGATGGCTGACCTTTTTTTCCCAAGGAAAGAGACCATCTTGCCACCCGAAAATCCCTTTCGTCTTGCATAATTTTTTAATCAGAGCCAATGGGAGAGGACCGCGAAGAGGAATTCGAGGCTTGATTGCACCGGCATTTCACCTCCGGAGCTTCAATCATCCTCAAAATCCGTACTTTCCGCTTTCACATTTTTTACGACCTCTTGACAACGCTTCCAGTGACCTGGTTTCGAGGCAAATCTTTTTTTATATTTTTTCGAGCCTTTACATATTTTTGCATTTTTAAAAATATTTTTTTTCCATTTTTTGTGTGGAATCCATTCAAAGTTTTTGAGTAGTCATCTTATTTTTTTTTCTCTTTTCACTTCCGGTAAAATTTTTATATTTTTTCAAGATTTTTAAAGCATTTTTGACAATATTTTTTGGTCTTTTTTAGTAATTTATCAAATACTTTCATGCAGCCATGATATAATATTGAAATTTTTTTTTACTTTCAGTTATTTGTTCATGTCGATTTAAAAAAAGTGCTGCTGTTAAAGGCAAATTTCATTTTAAATTATAAATAAAAATTATTTTATTTCAAGAAGAAAAAGTGAAAAAAATCACTAAAAGTTTAATATCATAATACACGAGATGCTTCACAATGTTTTAACTACCAAAAATACAAAAAAGTATAATACATTTCAATGCTTAATGTTCTTTGACGTCGATTTTAAAAAAAAAGTTTTTAAAAAAATTACTCAACTGCAAGAATTTGGATTTTTTTCTGCTGCAGCTGTTTTTCGCTCTGGCTGTCCCTCTTGATGATCCGCTGTCGACGAAAGCAATATCGGTAGCATTCTTCTTCGAGGCGAATTACCAGTTGACAAATTCGGAAACTGAGAAGGAAGAGGTAGAGCAGGAAGAGCGAGGAACGAGATCGATTGCTCTAGGAGACGAGGGTGAAAAAATAGTGCGGAGACGCACAAGAAAACCGATATCTCGAGGAACTATCTATTTGATGCTCGAGTCGAAATTCGAGTCGTTAGTACTTATTCACTACTTACAATTTCTCAAATTACAACTAACAATTTAACGGTGTGCAGTTATTTTCAGTCATTTTGACTAATGACTATTTTTGAATTTAGTCAAGAATTTTAGTCATTAGTTAACAAAAATAAAACGATAACTGATAACTAAAAAAACTACTGAACGATAATTATTGTTGTTTACTATTTATTAGAAAAGAATCGATAGTTGAATTGTTTATATATTACTATCATTATTTGATTATATTTAAAATTCAGCATTGACTCCCAACGACTACTAAATATTGATTATGTATCAATAATTTTTAATTTAGTCCTAAAAAATTGATTTCTATATTTTTTTTTTCGCGTGTAAAATTATCTAACGTAGGTTCTTAATTATCTTATCTTTATCTCGTAACAGGCTGGGATTTCCTGGGAGAGCTTGTCTCCTAAGATCAATTTGCGAGACTTCCGGTAATCCTCTTCACCGTCACAACGGTCTTCTTGGAGATCTTTTGCGAATTTTATTCACGTTAGTACTAAAAAAATGTGAAAAAACTCAAAGAATTTTTCCTTTCTTCAAAAATTTTTTTTCTAATAAAAAAATTAATTCAAGAATTTGAAGAAAATTAATAAATAATATAAACTAATCATTATTTTTTTGAATAAAAAAGTTCATTCATCAACTAATTTCTCTTAAGGTAGTTCTATAGATTTTTCGATTTCTTAGGATTTTCTTGAAAATTTGCACAAGCCTTCTTTGATGTAACCTACATACGTGTACCAAATTTCAAG
>JAPYYX010002391.1:0-16314 GCA_030522605.1 Cremastinae sp. B BG-2022a | reverse complement strand
TGTTTCCTTCAATTGTGATTAAAAAACAAAAAATTCAGCATATTTAAACCCTTGGAATCGGAAATTTTTCTTAAGTACCCCATTTTGCCCCCCTCCCCTCCCCTATACCATACAAACAATCAATTTCCATGGGAATAAACATGCTATCATCAAATCCAGATCATCGAATACGTGTGTAGCAAATTTCATGAAAATCGGTTCAGCTAAAACGTGAAAGATCAAAACGAACACACGAACTTTCAGATTTATATTCTCGTTTGTATTGATATATCAGTATTTATAATATATAAATACCTGAAATATATAATAGTATAATGATTCTATGTATACACAGGAGATTTAGATAAGAGAATATCCAGGAAAACAGAAATTTAACCGAATCGAATGTATCGGAGTAAAAATGTCGAATATCTTGATCTAATGTCGAAGAAAAAAATTGTAGGAAGGCGCGAGGGCGCAGAAAAAGAGGATTGAAGGCGAAAGAGAACGTCGCTGAAAAAGAGCCAATGAACTTGAGTGACCCACGTGAACGAGAGAGAGAGAAGGAGAGAAGAGCTAGCGCGAGAGAAAGAAGTTGCCGCGATCACGCTCCCGTGCGTCCTCCGCGTACCTTTTATACCTCCTCGCTGTCGTCGTGTTTACTTTTGGCCCAAAACCCTCCGACATTCGCGCGCACTGGATTGGTCACGTTTTTCGACATCGAATTTTTTCTACTTCGCAACTCTTTATTACACTCGATTGGCCACGCCAAATGAACGTCCTATTTTTTTTTGACGCGACAGAAATTATTTTATGGATTTAATTTTCATTTAGATAAAATTACATTTTTGGGTTGAATATCATTTAAAATTTGTGTTAGACATGGTTGGATGTATTCAAACATTTTTAAAGAATTTTTTAAAATAATTAGTCGTCGGTGTCACTTTTATCGAAAAAAAACATTTTTATGCTAAAAATCTTTTAGATTTCGCAACTGATTTAATTAACTGTATGTAAGCATAAGTTTTATCATTTTTGAACGTGCTTCGTCATGTGTTTTTTTAATTACCCTTTCTATGTACAAATCAACGCGATAAAATGTTTTCGCTTCATTTGCCTGTTCACCATGTCACGTACAACTCCTCTCTTCGCACATTCCATTTTTCTTTGTCATAAAGAAGCACTTATCCTAACAAATTTTGCAGATGAATCCAGACTGTGTAAACGTTAAATTTCTGGTTAAAATTATACTTGTTCGATATCATCTTTTCCTCGATATGCAAAAATTTCTTTATGCTATGACAACGCAGTTTTCATCAGTTGTGAGAAGGAAAAGTGAATAAACAAATAGTTGCTCATTCTTGAGAGATTGCACAATATTCATTTTGTTAATTATTATTTTATTAAATATCGAAGACATTACTCATTCTCGCAAAATGTTTAATTTGAGTGAATTTGGTCCAGTCGATTTTTTTTTGATAATTCGAGGAATATAATGATGTTAATAATAACACAGTGATGACAGATAATGAATTTATGGTTGAGCAATTTGTCAGTAAAACAATAAGAATTTCTGTACCCGACAGTTCGTATGAAATCGATAAACGTGCAAATATGCGCGGGAAATGGATACAAAGCGAAATGATGTGTCTTATACGACAAAAGCAACAATGACCGGAATTCCTTAAGATTTTGCTAGAAGGGACATAATCGTCAAACCCATTTTATCGAATTTTTCATCTACGTAGTTTTCGAAAAAGAATTCCATTTCTATACTAACAATGATTTTAGAATATGAAATTAAATTTTTGTCCAACAAAGAATTTCTGTAAATTGATGAATATTTATGCCGTATAAAAATTCGTCAATTTAAAAAATTTTTTTTATTTTTTACACAAAAAAAATATTTCAAATTTTAGTTATCTCAATACTGTTAGTACGAAATGATAATATAGCGTACCACTTTACCTCCATAAAAGACGGAAGCGACCTGCATTATGGACTATGTAATTCATTGCCGAATTTTTTTATAAAAAGTTTTCATTTCATTAATTTTTCAAGTTTTTCTTTAATTAAACAAAACAATAATTTTTGGATGTAATAATTATATTGAAAATTTCTACTCATTGCTTCAATAAGTCGAGCCTGGAAAATATTTCTGAAAATTTTACAATTCCTTGAATAACCAACATTTATTCAATTTGTTATGTAATTAGTAAAAAGCTAAAATTAAAATTTATAAATAAAAGTTATAAATAAATTAAAAGTCTCTCGACAGTAATACAGGGAAAAAAATTTTTGTTTCAGAGACGAGTGCACGGACTCTCGAGGATTTAACCTGGTTAGCGTGAATACAAAGCTGACCCCTTTGATGGAATTAAAAAGTGCAATTTGCGTAGTCAGGTCCGCTCTCCACGCTATTTGAAACAGCTCTTTCATTTTTATTCGGCAAATTTTTCTGCTTCTCGATATTTTACGGAGTACAATCAACTTCTCGTTCCGCAGCGTCACAAGCAGGATTGCACATATTTCTGTACATCGAATCGTGTTACAGCCTACATTGCATCGCAAGAGTATATCTGTATATACCTGGCCGCTGTTACGCCAGCAGAAAACCTTGACTTTATTGCAGAGCAGTGCTCTCGCCCCCAGGCCGTTCAATACATGTAATACTTCTCATTTGCTTGTGCAGCCATTCAATGATGAGGGCATTTTTTCTCCTCGAAAAAAAGCAAAAAAAAAATGTTCAGCTCTTTCGAAACTTCAAAGTCATTAATTTATAAAAAATTACGATTAATTTGAAAAAATTTAATATTGAAATAATATTGTGGATTTCCACAAACTTGATACAGGAAAAATTTATATTGTGTAATAATATTGTTTTTTTGAATTTTTTGTTCGAAATGTAAAAAAAATTCCGATTCACGAAAAAGTTTTATTCGAGCTATTTTTTAGGACTCTACATTTTCAATGCGTAGAAATAAAAATTAATTTGATGGTCGATGCTTCAAGAATATATTTCTTCGGAGCTGAAACTCGAATTGATAAAATGGTGGCTTTTTATCCACACAATCGTTAGATATTTCACATCGGCTTTGTCAATATTATTCGAATTCATTATCACACGATGCGAACCACGATATTAGTCGTCCGATAAGAGATTTATTTTCCTGCCGTCTCTTTCTTCATTTTTGCTTCTCGAGATAAATTATTTTGAAAAAGGTACTCGTAGAAGGTTGGAGAATGAATTATAATCATGACATAACTTGAAAATGTATTCTCTAAAATAATATTTTTTTAAATCTGAACGTTGAAATTTATCAATCGGTACGTTTGATAACAACTCAAAAATTTCTCGTTTTGGGGATAAAAATTTTTTGGAAGCTTCATTCGTACATTGTGAATTTTTTTGGATTATTCGAAATCGAATATTATCTCGTTTAGCAACTTCTCATGTCACTAGAATTTTACGACGCACGTGCGTCTTATTTTTTTCCGGCTACACGTTCTCCATGCAGGATGAATTTGTCCGGCTCCGGACAAATTCTTTTTTTTTCTTCTCTTTTGCCTTTTTTCATTCTATATTTTACTTCTACGCAGTGTGTAACGCGATACAAGCGAGGTTGGATAAAATCTATGATGACAGCAAAACGCGACGAGTTTATCGTTAAGAGCTGAAGACTTTTGCTTGGAGCTTCTAACATTTGAAAAACAAAGTAGTTTTCTTAATTTTTATAGCCTGTTGATTTTCCTTTTTTCCATTATGCAAAATATAAAAAAAGTCATCGTCTATTCAAGAATGAATTTTACTATTATTTATTATAGTTTTTTTTTTAAATCAACAAAGAAAATTATTTTGTCATTCGACGAAATCTGAATTTATTTTTTTTTAATTTTTGAAATAACGCTGGGAATTTTTTTCGTCGACCTACTTCGCTTTCTATTTGAGGTGGAAACACCTCGTCACCGCTGACTTTTTTACAAATGACACAATAAATTTCGGGAAAAAAAGAATTCGAAAAAACGAACAGAGAGCTCTGTATTTTTTCTCTTCGATTAAAAACATTTGTTTTCAAGTCTCAACATCGATCCTGTTATACATGATGATTTAATATACGTTTCACCGGAACTATACTTTTTGGTAGAATATTTCGGACAATATTAACTTTTATAAATTCTTAAAATTCAAGATACACGTAAAAATTGGCTAATCGCCAGATAGGTCGAGGATAATACAAAAATCCGATTCTAAATCTTCAACAGCAAAAAATTGTAAATACTTTCATGAAATTGAATTTCTTCAGAAAATTAATTTCTTTTACTTCTAAAAAAATTAAAATTTTAACTGATCTTTTAATAATTTTTTCAGAATTTTCAATATATTAACTAAAATTTTGTTATTCATAATTAACATTTTTGTAATAAAAGTTTCAAGTATTTGAAATTATCTGACACTGCAGTATGATGCAACAAGAACGATAAAACTCAAGAGAGAACGCTATATGCACAGGGATAATCGCATTACCTTGCCGCAAAGTTCATTCTACACCTTTAACTATTTTTTTTAATGGCAAAAGTATTATGTCAGAACAGATGGGGGCGTAGAGACAGAGAAAGAATGATGCAAATCCGAATCAGATCGATCGATCTGTAAAGTGTTTTCAGGCAATTAAAATATGTATGTCATCGTATATGGAAAACATAGCATGATTTTAATGATTAAAGTTAACACAATCACCAGAACTCAAAACTCTGTTATAGGTAGGACTAAAGTAAACTATCGTAAAACTTCATAACAGAAATCTAAACTCGAATCGACCCCGGAGGGAGTGATCCTTAGAGAAGCTGAAAACAGATGCAAAATGAATCCTACAGAAAGCTAATTCATTTTTAAGTTCGATAGTTGTCTTGAAGTAATGTCTAAAACGATGGAAAGGTTGAATCTTGAAAGATTTTGTACGTAAACAGTAGTAATAAGAATAGACAATCGTTTTGATTACTATTGATCATTCAGTTACTGTTATCAAATTGCTATTTACGATGCGAACGGTTCATGGTGTAATTAATCGAGTCTGTAATCGAAGTTGTGAACTTTGGCTTCGGGAATGAGAATTTCCAATGGTCCCTCCACCGAGAAGTTTTCAGCTCGATAACGAACGAGACATCGAAATGATTTATTGCGAGCCAAGTTCAGATTGTTAATCAACGAGGGATCCTCTTCCCTGCCGCGTTCCCGAGATACACAAGATCAAATGAATCAAAATCCACCCGTAAACAAAAAGACTTCAACAACGCAACGACCGCTATAGCATTAAGATTTTGATCTAGGGAGGAAAGAGAAATCTTAAGCTCGACCCAAGGTCTAGATATTACGAAGTGTCTTGAGGGATTTCACTCCCTTGAAACTCCGCTACCCCTCTTTCTACTACGACGACCTGGCCTAATAAGTCGTACTGGTGCAAACGAGACTACAGGAAAGAATCTAAGCTACTTTCGATCACGCCACTCACGTCATAATACTCAATTTCCTGAAAAAACACGTAAATGGGATGAAACGAAAAACCCTTCAGTGTATCCTAAAAAATCGATCGACATAACTTGCACATCGATAACAGAGTCTAAACCTAATTTGATTGATATAATTTCAAAATTAGGATCTCATTATACTTCGTGATGCCTAATGTATTTCGAGTACAACAAACAATTAAGGGAAAATATAAGTCCTTTTTAACATCGATCCGTTTGCTATGCAATATCCCTAAAGTTTTCATTTCTTCCGACCCACTTAAGGTTACCGTCCATCCGATGATCAAACAGAAACCAGGGCATAACTGATGAGCCGTTCCAAATAACAACTGTCAAATATCATAGCTAAAGATTGGAACTACCTAGAGATAGCGAAATAGGTCCCACTTTAGAATACAATTTCGAATTGGAGTCGCGTTTTGTGACTATAGACAACGTTTCACAATTATTCCAGACTGTATCTTCAGGGCGAGAACTCTGATCTGAAGCTCTCCTACTCAAGACGTTACTGGTGAGCCATTTCAAATAACAACTGTCAAGTGTCATAGGTAAAGATTCAAACTACCTACAAGTAGCGAGATAGGTCCCATTTTAGAATAAAATTTCGAATTGGAGTCGCGTTTTGTGACTGTTTGTAGACGTTTCGCAATCGTTCCAGACTGTATCTTCAGGGCGAGAACTCTGATCTGAAGCTCCCCTGCTCAGGGCGTCACTGATGAGCCATTTCAAATAACAACTGTCAAGTGTCATAGATAAGGTTCAAACTACCTACAGATAGCGAGATAGGTCCCATTTTAGAATAAAATTTCGAATTGGAGTCGCGTTTTGCGACTGTTTCTAGATATTTCGCAATCGTTCCAGACTGTATCTTCAGGGCGAGAACTCTGATCTGAAGATCTCCTGCTCAGGGCGTCACTGATGAGCCATTTCGAATAATAATTGTCAAGTGCCATAGATAAGACTTCAAAGTACCTACAGATAGCGAGATAGGTCCCATTTTAGAATAAAATTTCGAATTGGAGTCGCGTTTTGTGACTGTTTTTAGATATTTCGCAATCGTTCCAGACTGTATCTTCAGGGCGAGAACTCTGATCTGAAGCTCTCCTGCTCAGGGCGTCACTGGTGAGCTATTTCAAATTACAACTGTCAAGTGCCATAAATAAGGATTCAAACTACCTACAGATAGCGAGATAGGTCCCATTTTAGAATAAAATTTCGAATTAGAGTCGCGTTTTGTGACTGTGTGTAGACATTTCGCAATCGTTCCAGACTGTATCTTCAGGGCGAGAACTCTGATCTGAAGCTCTCCTGCTCAGGGTGTCACTGATGAGCCATTCCAAGTAACAACTATCAAGTGTCATAGATAAAGATTTTAACTATCTACAGATAGCGATATAGGTCCCATTTTCCACAAATTTTTGCGAACGTGGTACACGTCAAAAATCTTTGACTTTGATAGGGCACATCGGATATTTTCCTCAGTCTACTGAATTTGTTTTTTGACATTCCATTAACGATCTGAAAAAGAGATATAAAACTGGTAAAAATTGTTCTGACATGCCAAGACGTAATTTCAGAATACAAGACAAACAATTACAAAATAAAGGAGTGTAAAAGATTTGTAAACAATGGGTCTGAGAATATTCTTGGTATTAAAGTGCAAAAACACTGCAGCGTAGTGAAAATTTCCTCGTTAGCTATATACATGTTTAAATATTCAGATTGGCTGATATTTCCTGAAGTCTTGTGTCTCTTACCTTGTCTGTCTCATTAGATTTTCGGTCTGATGGCCTCGAAAGCTCGACAACAATATTTACCGCGCGAAAAATCCGACGATTGTTAAGTTACAGCCTCGTTTTTGTGTACTCCAAACGCAATTGACGTTTCTCTCTCGGTCTTCCTTCTCTCTCTTTCTCTCTGTACTCCGGCTGATCGCAATATACGGCAAGATCACGAGACGATTCGACACACGCTTGGTCGGTTTTGCGAATGCTCGGACCGTCTATATCGCTTGAATCGCACATAATAAACCTCCGCACCGTTTATTATCGTTAGCTCAATGCCAAAGCTGTTTTCATCGATAACTGACATTTTTCCTGCAACAGTGCGTCTCGTAAAGCACAGAATTCCGTCCTGCCACATTCTCCCCTTTTTTAAATAATTCATTAACGTATCTTGAATAATACTGTAAATAATTTTTTTGCCTAATGTTTTTTTACGAGAAATTTAATTCATCCTCATTACACAAATGTATTCTACTTTTCCGTAAACATTGTTTTCCATCAATTGAAATAAATTCTAACAATTCCGGCTCGTAAGAATATCCAGTAACATTAAAAACAATTGTTCTTGCTAATTTAATTTTTTTTTATAACTGATGTAAATAATTTAGATAAATAAAATTATTCTTACCGATGAATCTTATTTTCGTAGTTTGTTTTTGTTCCGTATATTTATTTTTATGTGTACATCTTTGAAAACATTTTGACAGCCAAAAGCGGTTTGAATAATGTTTTTTCGAGGATACTGCGTTGCCAGAAAATGATTCGCCTCTAATACCGAGACGTGACTAAAAACGACAAAGTACGCAAACTCGAAATTTGTGTGAATATGATAATAATGACAACAATTTAAAGCACTGCGTAGTCTCGATTCACGTGATAGGGACGTTGCTTCTTTAATTAGCTAACGTTTGAGCGAGCGCCGTCGCTCTCCTTGACGTTTTGTTACTCAGAATCACGACCTTCCTCAACGATTCTCGTGTTGAAAACACTCGTGAGCCAGGATCGATATTTTTCTCTTTTCCTGTTGTACTTTATTGCGGTCTTACTGAAAATACGATTAATCGCGATAATTGTTATTATTTTTCATCGAAACTTTTGTATCGTCGGTTTTATGACCTTGACATTATCAAGAATTTTTCTTCCAGTTTAAAATAAATACAAAAAGAAAAATTGATTCAAAAGAAAAATTCAGAAATTTTTTTTTTTGACGAGCAAGTTATATAATATCATTTCATTTGAATTCAGCATTTTTCATATGGTTTTTTTTATATCTTTTATTATTTTATGTCTCGAAACGAGACACTCCCATGAGCTGTATTAATTATTTTTTATTGCACGTTTTACGAGCTGATATGAACACTTTAAAAATTCAAATCCATCACACTGTGAGAGGTTGGAAAAAAACCACTGTCAACTATACCAATAGTTGACACGAGATATACGGATAGAATTTCTACGACGAGAGAAAAAGTGGAAAAATATAGCTCAAAGCAAATATCTCCTTGAAGGAGGAATAAGATAATCTTTTTTTTTCTGGTGCGTATATTGACGCTGAATTGACGACAGTGCAATATTTCTGTGTGCAAACATTACTCACAATACACCCGCCTGTTGACTATTTTTAGAAATACCTAGCATGTGATTTTATCGAAGATTTCAAACGGAATTCAATAGATAAATACAAAATAAAAAAATCAAATAAAATGTTATTTTTCAGTTTATGGTTCTCTAGTTTTTGACGTCTTCCGTTTTGCGTAATGCGATTTAACATGCCGAACGTGATGAATCTCACGACTGACATCAAAACTAGTTCCTAAAGTGATGAAAATAGTCTTTATCTATAATTTTCAAGTGGTCGTTTATTTCTCCATATAATGTGCTCTGGATGATCCACTTTTTTAATTTCACAGATTGCGTCGAATTGAGCAGTCTGTTTTTCTGATATTCGATAATGATTCTAAAATGGATGGAAAAATATTCAATTTTTTATCAGTAATAATTTTTTACTAAATCATTTTAAATAAAATGTAATAAAAAAAAAATTTAGTGTTTTTTGTCACGAATGATTTTGCGATTTTCACTATGATGATCCATTGCACAAGTCAACGAAACCATTCGAAATCGATTGTCTGATAAATTGTACTTGATTCAAGCAAATTGCATCCAATCTAAAGAAAACCTTCGACGAATAAAATGTACGAAGTTGAGATAAATTATGATTAAAAATTCTCTACATCGAAAGTGCAAATTTGCACAAAAATTACGACTTTATATTTTGAAAGCGTCCTTCAACGATGCGAAAAAACTGATTCGAAGAAATGCATTATAATTTTCGATTTACTGAAAAAAAGATACGTGGACGTGTCCCAGCCGATAATTCATACGATATTATTCGAATATTTTCACCGACGTAGTACTTATCGCCTTGTGAACAATCTCTATAAACGTGAGCTTCACAAAAACACGTTCTCGAGCTACCGGACTCATCATCGAACTTCGCATTATATTAGCTTGGTTACGAAAATACACACGTACGTGCCAATACACGAAATTCAAGATACAGGGACACAGATCGTACGATTGAGACCAAAACAACATATTGTTTTTATAAAATTCAAACTTTGATACTTTTAAATTCAAAGTAGAAATTACATTGGACCAGAGTGAATCAATTTTTTTTACTCTTGTCTAATTGAACCGTAATTCAATTTATTTAAAAACAATATTTTTTAATATTTGTATCAAATTTATATTCAAAATTATTTTTTATTATAAATTCAATATTATTATTTTATTATGAACTTTTTTCCAATTTTTATTTGCTCTCAATATGAACAGATTTTAAAGAAAACATTTGAGGGAACGATTTTTGTCAACGAGCTACTCGGTAAAGAGAAATAACAAATTATATGTGGGTAAGTGAGCTTGAATTTTACTTCCTCATTATTTATCTCGTTCGCACAGTTGTCAATACCAGAAAGTTGATTCCTTTCAAAGCTAACTTCCTTATGCGGCATTTTCAATGAGATAAGATAAAACAAAGAGGAAGTAAGTACACTTTTAGCATTAAAAAAAATTTAATACGATATCGCGAGGAAAATAAGACTCATTCACCCAATTTTAAATTCTCACTGGTATATATTCTGTTTTTTTCGGAAGTTGGAACACAAAGTAGACCAGAGACAAATTCATTGAAACGGAAAAATTTTCAGACACGAGGTCGATTTTTTAATTACGTAATTCTCGAGGACGTTCGGTCGTCGAACCCTTTGATAAGATACATGTAATCCTCGTGATTACTTGATAAACAACTGTGACAAAAAGAAACCGAAAACAAAAAATACAATCACATTTTTTCCATCTCATCTGGATTTTTTGATTCAAAAAATCTCAAAAATTGATTAAATGAATGAGCGATTGACGTCACGTATTTTTTTTCTGAATCACACACATATACGTAAATATGTATTTATTAATTAATGATAGAATGATATTAAATTATAAATTAATTTAGTAGATTATTTTTGCATATATTCCAATACTAACTAAAAAAAATTATAAAATAAATTTTAAATTAGCACAATTATGACGAAAAATTATTTTTGTCCGAAATATCAACGACGTTTCATCATCATTGATGGGTTTTAAATTGAGAAAAGCAATGGGTTTTGTCTGTCAAAATTTCCGGTAAACATAAGCCAAAGGCAATGGACAAAAATAATGTTTCCAAGTGGAAATTTTCGTGATTCGTACGACAGCGAGAGGCTACGTGATCGGGAGCACACACGGATTTGCAGCCCTGAAAACAATCCATGTTGTTTTACTCGATATTCGTTCTCTCTCTCTCTCGATATTTTGAGCCCCAATTACCGCCAACGCGGGCTCCCCGAGTCATCAACTTGTTTATTCCTTCTCTACCTCAACTATCTCTATTATACCGTGATAACCGGCGTAAAAAAGTAAACACTGTAATAATCCTTTCCTATCCTTATCGTTTCCAAAAATTACTTTTTTAAGCCGGATAAAAAAAGCAAAAAAATATCGATCATTCACGAAAATATTGAAAATAAAAATATGTCGGTGAAAAGTCAATTGTGACATGAAAAAATTGACTTATATTCGTGTACTTAATTTAATATAAATTGAAATAAATATTAGAACAATTTTTTTTTTATTTCTCATATTCATTAGTTCGAGCTAGGGCTCCATTGATAAAATTATGAAATGTAAATCCAATCTCATAAATAATTTCATCCAATTATCAAAACTTGTTGAAATTGTCGTCGAATTATGCAAGCGTAACACATAATGCTCTTTGGTAATGCGATGATGCAACAGATTTTTAGTCGAGCTTTTTTTCTAGGGTTTCCTTGCTTTGGCAGGCGAAAGAAAAAAAAAGTGAAGTTTTAAGAATTTTCTCTTTTCGAAGATGGTCACGTACTGACGTCAAACAATATTCAAATCATTAGCTCAATTAAATTGTCAGTCAGTCAATTTAATTATCTTATTTTTTTACTCTAATTTTTCATTAAGAAATTTTATCTAAGAGGATTAAATGTCACGAAAATAAAAACTACGAATCTTTATCGAAAAAAATGTTACGTGTTGAGAACTCCAAAGAAAAAAATGCAAGAACTTATATAAATTGATATAACTTTACAATTTTTGGATAATTAATATTTTTTAGTAAGAATTTTTTTTTAAAATAAAAATTATGGATTTTGATTGAAAAATATCACAAATCTAATGAAGACTCAAAAGTATAAAGCAAAAAAAAGTGAGAGTCACAAAAGTTCGGTTGCGATTGTTCAATGGTTTGCGATGACATAAATCTATTTTGTTTGCCCGGTGCGGAGAAAAAAAAAAGTAAGCCCGTGTGAACGGTGATTTACGATTTTCACAAAATTCCTGACCGCGCTATAAACTTTCAAAGAACACAGTCGCTGCCGTTTTCTAAAAATTTATCTTTTAAAAAAATCTCAGCTGTCACGCATTAGAGGAATGCGCAAAGTCGAGAAGAATGAAGGGGAGGACGAGATAGAAAAAAAAAACGCAAACGGGAAGCCAATAGCGCGGTTCAGTTCACTTTTTCGCCGCGGGCGGCGCCACATCTCAAAGAGGCGTTTGAAAAACTTTTCGCATCGTGACCGACACTTTATCTCTCGACTCGTCGATTTTCCTTTTTATTTTCAAACTTCTTCATTTTTCCCATTCGAAAAATTTGTTGTTTTTGTCCATGAAACTAAATGTACGTGGCGAAAAAATTATCATTCGTTCGGCCTCTTTTTTATCGATCGTCGATCATTAAATACGCGATCCTCAGCATAAACGTAATATTTTCACATCACTTTGCAATAAAAAAACGACATTCCATAACTAAATAATTACAACATAGGAAGGAAAGGAATTCACTTGGAAAACCGAGAAGAGCTCAACGCTCTTTTCTCCTTTACGAGGGGAAGAAAAAGGAAAAATTTATGTATCCCTTGCGAGAAACTTCTGACTTTCGTACCCATTATCCAGAGCACTGCAAAAAAATGAATAATTCGTATCTTTATCGAACCCTCTGACAGAAAAAAAAATAAACCATAAATAAGGATTTTATCTTAAAAATAATATTACCGTTACGTTCATACGTACATATATTATTCATAAGGATGCTTTGAAAAACAAGTTCATCCAAAAAGAGCAATGAATAAAAATATCTCTAAAAAATATTAATTTTTGTATATTTCATATAATGGTTGTATTCCGGTATTTTTAGATATATAATTATATTAATTTAAGGTAATTTTAGTTCTAATAATGTTAATAATAATTATATTATTTATCGTATTGACGGAACGATGATTTGAGTAAAATTTTCAAAAATTGAGGACGCACGTCGTGCTCGAGACTTCGAGTATGGTAAGACGTGCCGGTACACCAGGTCGATGCCATGTCTTATTGTTGAACTATGTATATGTATATTTATTCGATATAACGCCCTAGTATCGTGAGATAAAGGTACGTGTAGATGTACAAGGGCGCGTCGTCCTTGCCGCGAACCAACTGCGACTTCTTGCGGCAACCTAGATTAAGCCGGGGTGTATTGTTATGCCGAAAGTGAATGCGAAAGAGAGAGAGAGAGAGAGAAGGTTTCAATTTATTAATATGCCATGGTTAATCCACAAGCAGCAGTGAAAACTTATTTTTTTAATTTTAAAAACATTAAAATATTCAAACAAATAAAATTATAAATTAGGAATACTCAAAATTAATTTTAATGAAGTTTATACGGTATCATAAAAAATAAGAATTGTTTACAAATACAGATCTGAATAAACCAGAAAGTAACGAAAAAAATTTGCAAACAGATAAAGTTTATTTTTAATCACTTTTATCATTATTAGTTACTGCTCAGATCTATAAATATTGTTTGCTCTAAATTATGTTTACCCTCGATAACGATTCCTGGCGTGAAAAAAATTCGCCGATACGTACCGCATAACCTTCACGATAACGAAAACACGAAAGTCACGTGTTTAGCGACAGAGAACTTTTTGTTTGTATTTGCAAAGACGATAAATAGTCGTTAGGATATTTTGTTCAGCGAAGTTGTAAATAATCCGAGCTTATTACCCTCTTGTTTGACGTTAGATCGTTCCGAAAGTGGTACGTTATAAATATCTGCAAGAGTACGTGATCTCCTTTGAATGATTGTATACAGATATACCGGACTGCGAAAGATGGACGTTGGGCGAAGCACGTTGCGAATTTTCGAATTCGCGATAACTCGAAAGGTCGCAACGTTGGAACGATACAAGGATAAAAATACGCAGGGAATAAGTTGTCGATGATTTTTACAGCTCTTTCAAGGTCGATCTTCGTTTACTTATTGTTTAAAATAAAGAAAATAACTCACCACATCCGGGCCTTCCATGTTGCTTACGGTCACACATCGCACGTATTCAACCCATTTTTACACTACCGCGACTATAACGCGCGCGTCATTGCTCAATTTTGCGTTTTCCATTATCAATAATCGAATAGAACGTACGAGATTGTCTTAAATAAGTTCAATACGGTCAGACTGCAGATTCTTTTCGTAACAATGTGAAAACTTGTCTCAGAAATACTCTGTTTATCATTTTTCAAATCGCACGTTAATTTACTCTGCACGTAATCGCCATCTTTCGATTTGGACTGCACGCTTTGTTGTTGTTGCGCGCGCCGGCAGCGACGATCAAAGTGACATCTCCTTCGAAAGATCGACCCGAACTCTTGCGGAATTTTCAAGACAATTTTTTTTTACATTCCTCGAAGATGCCCGGACCGGATAATTTATACAACGATGTAGTTAAAATGGTTAATTGATTTTGAACACTGCTGTGAGGAGTGAATATAAAAAAATAAATATAATACACCAAAAAGAGTTTTAATGATTGTCAAACACGAATAACCGCTCGACACGATTAGAGGTTATGGTTTTTGCATAAATTTATGCCTGGCTTTTAGTCGATTTATTTGATAAAAATATAATAAATAGTGAAAAAATATTTAGAAATACACAATTATTGAGAAATAATTACTTTTTAGTACCTAGGAGCTGTTTATGTAGAAAATTTCGATGAATAAATCATATTTGAATTTTCTCAAAAATCGTTCGTCTTTTTCACTCTTTTACCTCTTTTATCCAACATATATGGCTTTTATTGCATTATAGAATACATAATAGAATGAAGCAAGATTGTTCTAAAGTACTACTTACTTAATTAGTTCACCCATCCAGTTTTGCCTGTGTCTATGACGTCAATTATGGCACATTTTCTAGGCAAGATACAACCACATGGTAAATATTTATTCAATTTTTATCTCTATATAGACACGGCATGAATTTCACGCTGCAAGATCTTTCTTCTTTGCTTGCAATCATTAGAATTTTTCAATTCAAAATTATTTCACATTCTAATAAAAAACTGTATATTATGGCGATAGAAATATAATTCTGCTCCAATACAATTCAAAATGTTGATATTACATATCTCATTTACTAAACCTCTTATTATTTCAGCAAAACTATTCCTGCCTTACTCCCCATACTTACAATTACCAAAAAAAGTGGTTGCATTCGTTTGGAGTGTGCATTATGAAAATTTGACCATAAAGTATGTACATGGGACATTTTATTTTATACTAATTGTAACAATTCTTTAATGAATATTCCCTGATTAATTTTCTTATGTGTCCAAGATGATTTTGATCAATTTGCAATAGATCTTGCACTGATGCATTCGAAAACTCACCGTAACATGAAGAACCAAACAGAGGAGATGGAAGTGGGTTCCAGGGTGAAGAAGAGAGAGAACATTTTTTATCGATTTGGATTTTTCATAATGATGATCATCTGTATGCTGCTGGCTTCTAGTCAACCCAAATTGGGTGGTGCTAACGGTATTCACAGTTTTATATAAATCTGTTTAAGGAGGAATTGTACCTATTTTTAAAATGGTAAGAAAAAGTTCAAATTTTGTAGATGTGTTTGAAAATGGCTAAAAAATCCTTGTGCCAAATTTGATAACGATTCACTAAATGGTTTTAAAGATATGAGCTTTCAAACTTTATAAAATTTAACATTGTGGTTCATGGAAAATTCGTATAAATGTTCTAAACATAAACAAAAAAGGTACCATCTCCATAAAATTTTTTTTATATGTTTCATATGAGTGTTCAATGTTAATTCCAAAATTTGATCTTTCAAACTTTATAAAATTTAACATTGTGTTTTATGGAAAATTCGTTTAAATGTTCTAAACATAAACAAAAAAGGTACCATCTCCATAAAATTTTTTTATATGTTTCATATGAGTGTTCAATGCTAATTACAAAATTTGAAAGCATCCTTAATGGAAATAAATTTGTCAGATTTTAACAGATTTGTAATAAACTCTCAAAAAATTACAAAAAATGAGAATTTTCACATATTTTACCAGAATTCAATATATTTTGTGTGCTTGTTCCAATTGCCGATCATAAATATCTAATT
>JAPYYX010002389.1:0-16314 GCA_030522605.1 Cremastinae sp. B BG-2022a | reverse complement strand
GGGCTCAGAATTTCGCAAGGACCAAAACTCAGGGAAAAGCATCGACAGGCACTCAATGTCACTTTTCAAACTCAAGGGGGGAATGATCCTTACAACGTCATTTTCCAAAACGCAAGACACTCCGTGGTCGAAGAGTTGAGCGCGATCTTCAAATAATCTGACAATCGAGTTCAGGATTACATCGAGACCAAAATCAATGTGGAAGTCAACGACCCAACAAAGTCGTCCTCTTCTGGGTACATCTTGTCTCAGCAATCGTCGCTGATCGATGACTGAACAAGAAATAGGCCGAGCCTATAAGGTGAAAAAAAATCAGCATAAAAAAAGAAGCTTGATCAATCGAGAGGGAGTGCAGCGTCGACCATCGGACGACTCGTACGAGAACATCTGAAAAAATTGGAAAAAATTGGAAAAAATCGAAGAACATCGCAGAACTTCACAAAACATCGCAGATCATCGCAAAATATTGCAAGGTAATTTCAATTATTTATTCACGTTTCCTACCTTTCATTTTATCATTTAAATTTTTCATTTCATTTTTTCTATTAAAATAACACCATATCGATTTCGTAGAATCAAAGAATAATTTTAAAAAATTCAAAATCTCAATTTTTAAAATATTTTCAATAAACAAAAATTCGACCCAAAAAGGATCAAATCGATTATAAATTTCTCGGAAACGATTTCAAAAAAAATTGATCGTTTATAAAAAAATAAAATCTCAAGAATGTTGAATAGCCGCGCATAGAGAAAATTGTTTGTACGTGAATCATTCCGGTCTTGAAATGATAGCGCGCGATAAATCAGAGGGGCTCTGAATCATTGGTGCAATCTCGCATCGGGAGAAAAAGAAAATAGGGAAAAACGTCGCGTTCCGTACCGGGGTCTCCGAACGACGCCGGAAAAACGTGTACGGAGGCTGCTAACGCTCTTGCGAGTCCACGGAAGTGTATCAAGCCATGTACGGTGCGTTCAGACGCAAAAACTTTCAGAATAACGATGACAACGACAATTCTTCCCCATTCTTTTCGGTTCATTGTTCTCGGTGCAATCGATGACGTCACGCGACTTTACGGACCGTTAGTTTCGAGAATTGAAATAATAAAAATCCAACATTTTACTTAAATATTTGGGACTGTTTTTGAATTTATATTTGCTAATTATTTGTATTTGTTATTTTGTAAAAAAAATTAATAATTTTTTAAAATGTAATATTCAAATCATTATTTTATTATTTATATGCTAATTAAATTATTTTCGGTGATATTTCGACATTTTAGTTTTGATTTTTTGTTGCATTGTTTTTCGTATTTTTTCAAAACAATTTTTCATTGAATTGTTTTTTGTATTTGTTTTCTTTTTTTCATGTTTATTTTTTTTTCTATTTTTGTCCCTTCATTTTGAGCTCTCCATTTCGACCCCGACGTTCAGACGGAATTTCCGATTTTAGCAGACAAAAGATAGCTAGAAAAGAGGAAGAGCGTTTAGGGTGATCTTAGTCACGTGCAGGGACTGACTTGAATGTCACTGACCAATTATGATAAGAAGTAATTTCGAGATTTGGGTCAGGAGTCTTCGTGATCGTTGGACTCGTATAGCTCGTTTTTATTTCTGAGGAAAGTATTCGACGTCCAATACTTTGCAATCGTAAAGTTAATCGAAAAATTTAAAAAATATCTAAATTGATTTAATACTTAATTTAAAAATAAATAAATAAAAATGAAACAAGAATTTTGAGCTTTGGAATACGTACATCATAATTCTGCACGTCTCAAGACATCAGCTGGTTCGAGCTGTCGTCAAATCAATTGACATTGACCGTATTGGAGTAACTCGGATAATAGACATTCTAATGGACAGCATACATAACGTTCCTACTCGAATGGCACGAGACCAGACATTTGACACGGATTGTCGAAATTCTGCTCTACAACTTGTTTATCTTGACAAACGTCAATTATCGATTTTTTGCAATGAATTTAATTTATTAAAAAAATGCAATAATATCCAACTATTCAGCATCATTATTTTTCTTCAATTTTTATACAGATTTCTCTCTGATTTTTCTTTAAAAAGATGTATTAAAAATTGTATTTACAATTTAACGTCAAAGTGCAAAAAACTAAACGAAACGAATATGAATATCCACTTTACTCGCTTTAAATTTGCAACAAATGTACACGAGTTACCAGCTCTTCACTTGTTAAGGCGTTTCGTATATGAATTTATTAAAAGTGTTGACGTAATTAGCATTGCATAGAATAAAAATTCAAATGTGAATTTACGAGGGGCTGGGCCACTTGTCGTCGGATAAACGTTGCGAGCAAGGTAGCGAAACAACATACCTTTCATTTTCATTCCTTTCACTTTTTAACCCAGATTCATTGTCTGAGAATTGTGTACAAAACAGAGGTTTCGACTAGTAGGCTATTGTACGCGAGTGCGTAATTTCTACACGTGCATTCATAAACTATCATTACAGTAAAATTTTAATTACACCCCTCAACAATTTAAAATTCAAAGAAAAAAATGTCAAGGAGACATACCAAAATATTGAAAATATAAAAAGTTTTGTAAAATTGAAATTAATAAATTATACAAAAAATTTGGTGAATTCAAAATATTACTTTGAGATAAAAAAAATTTTGAGAAAAATTTCAAAGCGAAAACTCGAATTTCATTTTCATGAAGATCAGCGTGTTCCATTTTCGGTTTTTTTTATAACTGTGCCACGAAAGCTTTTAAAATCCGGAAGTCCTTTTCCTCTGTGTGAAAGCTCTCTCGTTGGTGCGAGAGGATTCTCGTGGGAGGACAAACTTCGTGAAAGTGTCAACACGTACATACGTGAAAGGCTGCAGACTATAGACACTTTTCTCTTTTTGTCCGTGGATCATCCAGAATCCAGTTTCGCAATGCTAATGAGAATCCGTGAGATGAATCCGCCACCCTACAAAATTAAATTCATTAGGGTTATTCTGTCGTTATGACGATATTCATGAGATCTTGAAAAAAGAAATTTTAAGAAACTTCGTTATTTTTTTAACCTACAGCTTGAAGTTGATTATCGACCACGTTTATGAGAAATTAATAATTTACGAGTCTAGAATCATTTTTATCATACGTAAAATCTTCCGCTCATTAGAAAGAATTGTAGATACGACATAATTTGTTTGCTAATTATGGGTTATTGATTAAAGGTATAATTAATCAAATCAAACAGAAAAAGGTCACAAAGTTGTTCTATTTTTTCTAGCTATTAATGTTGGAGGATATAATTAAATTAAAATTTAATTTATTTTGTATTACAAAAAATGATGATTAATATCAGAATATTCTTCGTTAATTGCATTGTTATATGAAATTTTTTTACGGAATTATCAGAGTTAATAATTTATTTACTTTTTGATTAGAAACAAAATAATTATTTCAAATTATGATTATGTAAATTGACGAGCTGTGTTGTTTTTTTACTATTTCTACGTTTGAGAGATTCACTTTTTTCGCGAGACGTGTTTAATGTTGAGAACTCGGTTTGACCTCTTTTAGGAATCGTGTGGACGACTTTCACGCGCTCGTTTCGTCTACAAGTTAAAGCTACAAGACATTTCCGACCTTTTCCTGGATTTGTACGAATAATGAAATCGTAAAAATTAAAAAAAAACTAACTAATTGTATTTTAAAAAATCTTCGATCAAAAACTAATTTAGACTGAATTTCATTTAAAATAAACATTCTAAATATTAGTATAAATTTCAAAACTATTTGATTTTATGAGCAAAAAAGTGGAAAATCGTATTTCGACAAATGACGTGTCGAAAAGACAGCGCGATGCCCTCGAGCCACAAAAGAGTATTAGTGTTCACATAAGTCTAAGAAAAAGAAAGAACTGCTCGACAAATCCAGGTCCCACAGGATGTCAAGGATTTAGACAACAATGGACTTTCATTCTTTCTGGACGAAATGTATTGAGAAAGACAGAAGAAAATCTATTTCGTTGCTCGTGAAATGAACTCTCGGCTCGCTTTTTTCATTTCTGCCCATTCAGCAAATTGTATTTCCACTTTAACCTCAGACGTATTATTTCTTATTGAACTGTGGACGATCTATCAAACCGATATTTGATGAATTTTTTATTACATCGTATCTTCATTTATTTTTAAATCTTGAAAAAAATGCTTTTTAATTATTAATCTTTTTAAAACATGTTTTCATAAACTTTTGTTTTAATCTATCTTCATGAGATTTGATAGCGATTTAGTTTACTCCGTATCGTTAGAAAATACGAAGACCACGTGAATCTCCTTCCTATGCCTAAGTACAAATGAAAAGAGTTCTTTCGCTCCCTCTCTTCTGAAACTAACTCCTCATTTTTTCCTTTCGCTCTATGCTCACTGGCCGAAGATCGCGGGATATTGTGGCATTAAACGCGATGCTCGTTGAGTGTATGCTCGATTTCGCAGCACCTGATATCGATCCAAATTCAAGAAAAAAAAGATCTGTAAAAAGTTAAATTGAAATTAATAAAATCAAATTCTTATCATTTACGTTCATTCTCTCATCAATTCTAAACTAAATTACGAAAGTTTTTCGTGTTTGCGTGAAACAGTGCCATTTAAAAATTTGCCAGAAACGAGTGAAGTGAAATTTTTTATTGAAAATTGCAAAAAGTGAAAAATTATTTTTTATCGACTTACTTTCGACTTTCTTACTTTTTTTTTAGTTCTGTGATTGAAATTTTTGAAAAAATGCTTTTCCGCGTCGTTCTCGTCATCGCTCTGATCTGCGTCGTTTCCGAAACTCAAGGAAAGCCGACACTTTATAAACGTAACGAGGATAACATCTTCGAGCCCGGTAATTAATTCAGTGGTGCAAGGAAGCGAAGAAGTTTCCGGATTAGAATCTCATTGATGTACATTTTTTATAATATTCAATATTTTTCTGCTTTCGTGTCAAATCTTTTCCACGACGAAACTCATTTCCTTCGCGATTTTTTTTCCTCGATAGAAAAATTCTTATTTCCTCTCGATATTCGATGTTCGAGCAAAGATTTTTTATTTTTTTGCTCCGACTTCCATTTCTTCGCTCTTCGTTATTAGATTTGAACTAATTTTTAAAATTGTTTTATTATTGAATTTATTTACGAGACGAGAAAAATGTAATTTTGAAAAAATTCTTAATTTTTCTTGGAAACGAAACTTTTTATTTTTTTCTCTGACTTCGATCTCTTCGCTCTTCCGTTATCAAATTTGGTGTAATCTTTCAAATTATTATTCTCATTATTGGATTTATCTACGGAGAGATGAAAAAATGAAAGTTGGAGCATTGAATTTCTCTTTGCGGATAAAAACCAACACTCTCAACTTTTTCCAACGCCTCGAGGTTCAAACGACAGATCACCGCGCGATGTAACGTCTGCTCCAGTGGGAACGTCTGAGTAAAAGAATGGGAGGAAAAAAGAGAAGGAACTTTCTCCGTAATTGTCGTGCGGACTAATTAACTCGAGAAAAGTGCTCCGGATCGTTACACGCTCGTTCCCATTTCGAAAATTTTCCCTTATTTCTCGGTCCTAGAACGAAAAGATAAGAATTTAAAACTTCTGACATCTTGTTCTCTTGCATATCAAAGAATCTTAGATAAAAAACATTATTTTAAATAAATGTGATTCGCCAAAGTATTTTTGATTCTGAATCAAATTTCGAAAAAAATAATCTCATTTACAAATTTTTTTACTTCAAAAAAGAAATGTATTTCGCTTTTATTACAATTTTTTATTGAGATGTCAATTTTTTTTCTGAATGTGGTAGAAATAAAATATCAATATTCGCTAAGGATTTCGATTTTCCAATGAAGAATTTACTGAGTTATTTTTTTCTATCAACTCGACGGGTCGTGTGTACACTCGTTAGTATTAATGCAAATAGGCAAACAGCGAATAACGTCATCGACGATTTATCTTCCGAAATGAGCACATTCCTCGTTTTCATGGTATAAGAGAAATCGACGTTTCCTATCCGAGAAAAGAGTTTATCCATAAAAAAATCAACCACAAAAATGATAGATGAGACAATTTTATCGGAAAATTGTGTACGTAACAATTTTTCTTCCCTGTAAATTCGTGGATAAGTTTTCAATTTCTTGGATACTTTGAACGCTGACATAAAAAAATTGACAATTCAAATGATTGAAGATGTCTCCAGCATATCAAGAAAAAAAACGTCTTTCGCGTAAAATGAAACTTATTGTGCTGAGAATCTGATTTAATTTTGATTATTTTAATAATGAAGTTTATACTTCAAGAAATTCCAATAACGTTTTTGCAAAAATTTTTCTAATGTCATCCAATTCTTATTTTCATATTTTTCTCAAAATTCTGAGAAGATGGAAAAAAGTATGTACGAACTCACGTTCGATACCTTATAAGGGAGGGATAGTCGGTGTTGATCTCGAAAAAGTGAATTCCCCTTGGTTCGCCGATGACAGGTGGGAATAACGGAACGATGATGTCACTCACAGTGAGAGAAGGCGTGGGTTACGATTATAGCAAGACCGCGAGAGATCTTGATCCTTTTTGTCACTTAAACGTTCACGTGACATTCGTTTCTGACGAACTTTTCTCGTTATCCTCAGCGATTTACGACTTCTCTCAAATACAAGAAGTTCCAGACCTCGTCTCTGAAAAATTAAAATAATTTCTTTTTACTTACTCATGTTACTATTTTATTTTCAATCATTTTTTAAATCATAAATATCAGTATTTTCAATTTTTTATTCAATTATGATAGGAAGAAATTATAAGTGGAAAACTTTCAAACTAAATAAAACTTTTAAATCCCTCAGAAAAAAGTTTAAATCATCTTGCTCTTCCAGTTCTTACTTTTTTTCGCATCAATAATTAGAGAAGTGTTTTTGTACCATAGAATAATTAATCGTATGGAAATTACAGGAAATACGTTTGGAAATTTCTTAATGCTCTAATTATTTTTCAAGTTATTAAAAATTTTTTGAAATGTAATAACAGGTTGAATAATAATGAAATTTTATACTAATTAATCATAAGTGTACAACTACAAGAGCGTATAAACGGATTATTGGTAATTTCGAGTTCAAGAATTTTTTCGGAAATCTTTTACAAAATGAAGAGACGTCCGATACCTTCGAATATTGTACGCACGGCCTGTTCTTTTCAGGGATTGATACGAGATCCTCGGTGCATGAAGTACGTTCACGCTCGACCGGTTTTTTCCACTCGAGTTGTCCTCGCGTTGACTTGAGATGAAAAAAAAAATCATCGATTACTGACATTTACAATGCACGCGAACATTTTCAATAACTTGAGTGCAGAATTTTTCAAAATCGCAACTTTCACTTGACCGATTTTTAATTGCAGTTATGATACCGGTTTCGTCAACGGTGATTCCTCTCTGGGACTATCAACCGAGTTCCGGTTTCGTTTTCGCCAAGGACAAGCATCATCAATCGTCGCACAAGCCGGATGGAATCGTCAAACTCATTACAGGTAATTTTTTGTTTCACTGACCCGGATCAATAAAACTGAAAAAAATCAAGAAAAATTTGTCAAAAATAGAAACAGATATTGATAATTAAAATAAAAATGTTAATTATTAAATAAAAAAATACGTTTCAACAATATAAATTGTTTCTCTTACAGCTAAAGCCCAGGAAAAGAAGTCATAGTCGCACAGATCAACAATCCTCAAACAGAAGATCATCAAGTTCGATCGAACTTTCCAAGCTCACAAATCAAATGTCACTCGATGTACAAAACTAAAAGTCCCAAATGATATTATATTCATATTTCGATGAGTAGTTACGATTTCGATCGTAACTGGCGGTTACCGAATCGTAACTAGCGTAGAAATAAGAGCTTCACACCAAAAACTAATTTATCATTGTAGAAGTTTTGCGATACGAGATTTTTCAACCCTTATCTTGCAGAGAAAACGTAGAATTTATCATTTTACAATTTTATATATTTTTTCACCCTTCTTTCTGTTTACAATTGTTTTGCGTTGTTTACATTGTTCATAAGATTGAACAGTTCATTTCTCAAACACGTTTTCAAAATTAGCGTACAACTAACTCTGTTAACACCAGACAAGATACGAAACCGATGAAAAAAACTTATCTTATTACGAACGAATATTTTACTGTTAAGAGGTATGAACGTTTTAATTGGAATTCAATGTGTCTGCTTTATGCCACATCCATCGGTTGATCAGCTGTAAAAAAAAAAAAATAATGTTTTCATTCAAGTTTTGTTTGAAAATAAAGGTAACTGATTCACACGCATATAAATTGTTTTTCTACCTTCATCCTTACTAATAAATTATTATTACAGATTTAGAAAATAGTTGAGCAATTATCGCACAATAAATAATGTTGATAAAATAAAAAAAATAGAAGTGCTTACATGTTTCATTGAATAAGAACTCATTCTGATACTCTTTCAAGAACTGTGTCGAGCGATTTTCGTCTAAGAATAGCGAGTAAACTCTCTTGACGTCTTCAATGCTGACCTGTAAAGATTTAATTTCCGTTTAGTATTTGATAATTTACCTCATGTATAGAAATTGAAGAAAGGAAATCATTAAAATAGTTTTTAATTTTTTGAAAATAATGCAGTGAAAGCAATCGAGGTTCACGTACTTCGGTACTTTTTCTTTTGCGGCTAACCAAAGATGCTGTGGTGATCAATTGAATCGCGTATCTGAGAGACGTTTCGGAAGCAATTCTCGTAAGCACTGTTAATGCATCATCGGCCATTTCACAATCCTCCTCCTCGCATCTTATCTTCAAGATCTCTTTCAATTCTTTCTCTTGATACGGAGACGTGGGAACGATGATCATGCGGTCGAGAAGGTCAATCGGAATTCCATGCGGACTTTTGTAATTTGTTCCTCGTATCCTCGTTATACCTGAATCATAATTTTAGAAAATATTAGAATTTGATGAGAGGATGAAATAATTAAATAAATATTATAATTTTTTATATTAAATCAATTCACCTCTGTTCGTCGCCATTATGACTACCGGAGCCATCTCATTCTCCAGAGCTCGATTCAGAAACGAGAAACATTCGACGTCCAGCATGTGAACCTCGTCAATGAAAAGTACACCGGGGACAATTTCGGCCTTTCCCTCCTCTCGCCATTCGGCAACTTTGCAGTTTATCTGATCGCGAACTTCGGATTTTATTTCACCAGTGTCGCCGGAGAAAAGTGCCAGGAATCCGTGAGTTCTGCTGTTTATCACGTCGATCTCGTGGAGCGAGACCGTGTGTACGACTTCCTTGCGTTTTTGCAACTCGCCTTCTGGACATTGTACGAAACGAGTCTGTGATCCGGTAGCATCGTAATCTCGAGCTCGAGTGAACGATCTTCCGAGACGATTTATCTTTCCAGTCGCTTTGTCAATCGTGATGACGTCTCCGGCTTGAACCTTCTCTTTCATCAGACTGTCGATCATTTTGTTACCCAGTTCGTAAATCGTTTCCATTTCTGTAGTCTTCAGTGTTAATTTCCCAACTTTAGCACCGACACCGGTCGCTGGACGATCAACTTGAATTTCGACGACTTCGCCCTCGATTATTTCCGTTTCTTCCTTGATTCTCACTCCGATTGATTTTCTGATGGCTTGGGTGAGAGCTTCGGTTTTACTCATTTCAAGTGAATAGATTTCAGAGCCTGCCATCGCTGTGAAGGGAGTGTCCTGTCCAAGGGCTTGAGCGAGACCCATTGCAATTGCTGTTTTACCCGTTCCCGGTTGTCCAGCCAGTAGGACTGCTCTACCAGCTATTTTGCCCTCTTTTATCATTTCCAAGACCACTCCGGTGGCTCTACGAGCCGCCAATTGGCCAACCATTCCTTGGGAGACCTAAAAAAAATCATAATTTAAGTAAAGTTGGAGTAATTTTTATGATATAGTAATTTTGAGCACCATATTTATTTGACTAATACAAAGCTAGAGTTAAGGTGGTTTGGAAGAAAAACGGGAAATCAAATTCACAACTTCAATAGATTTTTCGAATTTTTGATAAATCTTTTAAAAAGTATCGAAATCATATTAAAAAAATATATTTCTATTTTATTTGATGATCAAACCGAAATTTTATATATCGATTAACTAATTATTTGTAATAAAGATTCATTTTAAGCTCTCATTTGACCATACGTGTGGCTACTAGTATGCTGAAATCTACGGAGTAAAAAGAGATAGATGCCGCATATGAAACTTCAATAAATGATAGCAAGAAAACGGTGCGGTGAAAAGTCCAGAAATTTTCCAGGAGTATTCTTAATTAATTAAAGTTTCGCACGATGATTTTTGATTATATCATCAAACGTCTAAATTTTGCGTAATCCTGTCACTTCCGGTGAAATTTTTGTGGTCTGCATAAGAGTGTATGTATTTTCGTGAAACTTTAAACGCTCATATCTTAAAAACGGTACGGTGAAACGTCTTTTCTTTTTTTTTAATCGATTCGTCTGAGATTACAGTGTCCGTTAATCTCAAAATACAAGGGGGTTAAACGTAAATTGTTTTTTTCGTTGTTTCTTCCGAACCATCTTATTAGAAGAAAACTCACATTTCGTGGTTCAAGACTGTCTGTCAGTCCTAATCCTCTGATATGAGAATGTGCGCCGATGCGCTCGATTCTCGTGATCTCCCGAACTTCTTGAACTTTTGCTGCTGCGACAGCCTGAAATATTTAAAAATTAAAACCTGTTAAGTATTGCCAAATACCTATTAGTAAGCACAGCTGTAAAAATATATATAGTGAAAGTAATAAAGTATAATCGAAATTTAGGAAGCGTGTCTATGTGTGTAAACAAGTTTGATCAATTCAATGCATTACCATAGCAACTGACATTTCGCAAAATTACGATTAAGGCTTGTGTGATAATTATTTGCAATTATTTAACTCTCAGTGTAATTATTTTAACAATACATAAAATTTATGTTGCATATTAAAGTTATTTGCGTATTACGAGTTAATTTTGAGGTTAGAATAAATGCCGGGAATGACAACGAATTAACCGAAAACATGCATGGCAAAAAAATTTTTTACAGGGATATCGTTAATAATAGTTCACACAAAAAAATGTACGGATAACGTAAAAAAGTGTTGAAAAATTATCGTAAAAACATTTTGCAGCTTACCGCCATAATCGACGATTGTTTTCAAATGAAAATCTCGCGTGGTACACACACCAACTTTTGTCAGCCGACAGGCAACGGCATGAACTGAGAAGTTTCGAGAACGCAGTCGAGAGTTGTCTGATGCAAAATTGATCCGCGCGCCCTCTGAAGTCCGAAAAAGAAATAACTTTTCAAACACACAATTATTGCAAACTGTGCAATCGACCACGAAAATAAGCAAAAAGTGTAATTTTTACAGTCAGCTAGCTATCTATAAAAATCATTATTCGAAAATATGTACAATTTTCTTCAAAGCTGCTTTGAGTCGAGTCGTGAATGCGATTATTTTCCATCGCGCTTCCGCTGCACTCGTGCGACATCTGCATCTCCCGGGCCACGATTGAAACGCCGAAATTCTTGAATTTCGTGGCCTGGGCGTGCGAGCGAAAACCTCAGACGATATATATTTTATGCATGTGCATGTACCCCGTGATCGCGCAGTCTCTTTGGAGTATCTCGAGAGTCAAAAAATATATATAACTCAGTACCGGTTTGACCTTTCTTAGGCCATCTCGACCTTCAATTCGAGTCTGTGAGTTCTACAGATCTTGTGCGGTCACTCCTACATTGTGCTGCTCGCGCGAGCCCTCGGATTTTTAACTTCGTTTATTAATTAAAAAGGTGAGTTAAACTTTGTGTATTATAAAGGAAAATCTCGAGCTCCAATTCAGAATCATTTTATTATTGACTTTAGATACGTAAAAGTTTGAAAAATACGTTCGAAATCTTACGATAAATTTCATGAATGAAAATCACTAATATTTTATCTGGAAAGGACAAAAAATTTGTGTTATTCATGTCTTGTTTTTATCAAAAAGTCACATTTTCTTTCGAATACGTGTTATCTGTTATTCGAGATCATCCGCGTTGAATTTCTGTCTCATCGATTATTTGTAATCGGATCCTCTCGCTCGTAAAAACGCTAAAAAATTTATCGAACGTCATACGTTCCGATGATTATGATTGTGTGTACATTTTGTTTTTGACATTATTACAATCGCGTCTTTACTGTGGTTTCTAAAAATAAATTTTATTCTCAGATGATCGACTATGAGTGCATATGAATTGCATTATGTACTTCCTTATCACTGCTGTAGTTTTTATATTTCTTTAATTAAAATTTGAGATTATTTTTAATATTTTGCGATATAAATTGCAATTGCCTTTAATATCATTATCTAATCGTTGATCCGGGCTAAAGGTTAATTTCTTACATAAAAATGAAGATAAAAATTGACACAGTTTTTTCAGCATGTGCTCTTTAAGATTGGAGCTAACAGTTTCTCAAATTTCATATTTTCAGGATACATTGTGCTGCTTTTTTTTTTTTTTTGAAAAATGTCGAAAGAAAGAGCTTCTAGGAGATTTTACAGAGTTGACAGCTGTCATGACTTCCTGGAGTTGATGGACCGTGGCCACACGGCACAGCAAGAAAATAGATGGAATTTTGAAGTGGCATGGGAAGTAGCCAATAAAGGTATTTGTTGTTTTTCAACAGGAAGGATATTTTTATTTCACATTTTTTAAATTTTTTATTTTTATATTATTTTAATATTCATTTGGCTCATAATTATAAAAATAATCTTACGTATTTTAATCCTTTTCTCTCTTTTGTATTTTAATATTTTTTGTGAATGACACAAATATCAATTTAAATTTTACAGTCGGTAGTATTTATATTTGAATATTTTTATTTATTTCAATATTTAATTCAATAATTTCATGTGTTTCAATATTTTATTACAATATTTTTTGTGAATGATACAAATATTGAATTAAATTTTACAGTTGGTGGTATTTATACTGTAATAAGATCCAAAGCTTATGTTTCGACTGAAGAAATGGGTGATCAATATTGCATGGTCGGTCCGTATAAAGAAACTTGTGCAAGGACTGAAGTTGAGGAAGCTGACTTTCCTGTAAACAGCCCACTGAACAAGGCTGTGCAAGTTATGAGAGATCAGGGATATAAGGTAAAATAAAAAATTAGTAAACAATTATTTTCATTATTAATTTTCTTGTATTTAAATAATTAGCATTGCAACTATTTTAATTTTGGTTTAGATGTTAGAGTTTGAAATTGTATCCATGCTTCTCAAATTGGAATAAACAATCCAAGATGAGTGAGAATGACAGAATGTTTTCAAACAAATAACAAAATAATTTGAAAACAAACAAAGATGAATCACAAAGATTATATAAAAATAAAAAATAATGTATATAAATAATTGTAACAGGAAGGGAATTGCAGTAGTGTCAGTTCAATCAGCTGTTTGCATTTGCACAGCGAATCACAAGATTTGGCAATTATCCAAACCTTGAGACAAAATTGATCAAAGGTCACCCATACTACCAGAAATGTTCAAGTTGAATATGCACGTGGCTGTGATTCTAAACGTCACGTGCCTTTATCCACGTGCGTCTAGCTATTTGGAAAATCATTCGCGAATTATTTTTTATTAATTCATAAAAATTTTGTTTTTGATGAATCCAGGTTGTGACGGGAACTTGGTTGGTTGATGGAAATCCTCAAGTTATTCTTTTCGATATCGGAAGCGCGGCGTGGAAATTGGATGAGTACAAGCAGGAATTGTGGAATACTTGCAGTCTCGGAATTCCGCATTTAGACATCGAAGCGAATGACGCAGTCATCCTCGGTTACCTGCTTTGCCAATTTATCATTGAATTTAGGTAAATTCTTTGAATAAACTGATAAACATTTGGGAGAATTTTTATAATCAATGAATCAAATTTAAAATTTAACAATTTTTTCAATATTGATAAGGATGATAGTACTAATCGAAGTGCTCTTGAAAATTTATTGAATATACGACGAATATCTTCTTACAGGAAAGCAGCAGAGAGCTATTCATCGTCTCCTCCTCGAGTTTTAGTTCACTGTCACGAGTGGCAAGCCGGAGTCGGGTTGATTGCCCTTCGAACGCGGCACGTCGACGCTGCGACTATTTTCACAACTCATGCTACCCTCCTCGGAAGATATCTCTGCGCAGGAAAAACAGATTTTTATAACAACCTGGATAAGGTAATATTATGTCTGCTTTTTGAAGTTTTTGGACAGCAGGTTTGTTAGTCGAAAGATCCTTGAAAATGATAATTAAATTTATAATAATTTCTGTAGTTCAACGTCGATGAGGAGGCCGGTAAACGTCAGATCTATCACCGATACTGTATGGAACGCGCGGCGACTCATCTCTGTCACGTTTTCACAACTGTTTCCGACATAACGGGATTAGAAGCAGAAAATTTGTTAAAACGCAAGCCTGATGTGATAACGCCGAACGGACTGAACGTAAAAAAATTTTCCGCTCTTCACGAATTCCAAAATCTTCATGCCGTCAGTAAAGAAAAAATACACGAATTCGTTAGAGGACATTTTTATGGGTAAATATCAATAATAATAACGTTAAATAGAGAAGATGCAATGCTATATTTTTTTGTATAATGTCATTACAGACATTTTGACTTCGATCTGGATAAAACTTTGTATTTCTTCACTGCCGGTCGATACGAATTCGGCAATAAGGGCGCTGACATTTTTATCGAATCGTTGGCGAGATTGAATCATTATTTGAAAACTTCGAAACCGGATACGACGGTTGTTGCATTTCTCATATTTCCTGCTCGTACTAATAACTTCAACGTGGAATCGTTGCGTGGACATGCAGTAAGTCGAAGCAAAAAAATTCATTACTTTGAGATTCGTTTAATTTAATTTTTTGTTCCAATTCCAAAAATATTGCTTTTCATTTTTAGGTCACTAAATCATTGAGGGACACGATACAGGAGATTCAAGTCAAAATGGGAAAACGAATGTACGAGATGTGTCTAACTGGAAGATTACCCGATGGTCAGGATTTGTTATTAAAAGAAGATGTTATCAAGATCAAGAGGTAAAAAGGATTCAAAGATTTTTTAAATTTTTACATCTTCGAATTTCGTATTGTATTGATGTGAATTATAAAAAAAATTAAAAATCAGCATATCACTTGTGTTTAATTACAAAATGAACATGTTCTCAGATGTCTGTATGCACTTCAACGTAACAGTTTGCCCCCTGTGACGACTCACAACGTTATCGACGATTGGAACGACCCCGTGTTGGCTGCGGTTCGCAGATGTAATTTATTCAACACGGTTCATGATCGCGTAAAGGTAATATAATACAATGTTTCCTGTTAAGTAAGGCGGAAGAAAGAGAAACAATACGAGAAAAAACATTTGAAACGTAAGTGGATACACAACGAGAAATTTAACTTTCCTATGCAAGATCGTTTTTCACCCGGAATTTCTCTCCTCGACGAATCCGCTGTTCGGCTTGGATTACGAGGACTTCGTGAGAGGATGTCACTTGGGCGTTTTTCCATCTTATTACGAGCCCTGGGGCTATACACCAGCAGAGTGCACGGTTATGGGAATTCCAAGCATCACGACCAATTTATCGGGTTTCGGTTGTTTCATGGAAGAACACATCGCCGATCCGATGAGTTATGGAATTTACATCGTCGACAGAAGACACATCGGTATCGAGGGCAGTGTTCAACAACTTGCTCACTACATGTTCGATTTCGCTCGTCTGAATCGTCGACAGCGCATCATTCAGAGAAATCGTACTGAACGTTTGAGCGATTTACTCGATTGGAGAAATCTTGGAATCGTGAGATATTTTTTAAGTTGAAATTCAATCTCAAATAAAAATACAATTAAGGGGTAACATCTAGTCATCGGCCGAAAAAAGCACGTTTTTTTGAATTTTTTTTTGGGAAAATAATTGCAGTTTTCGAAGTGTTTTTTTTCCATAGTGAAGGGTATATTGTTTACTATGTTTCGTAATTTTTTTAGTGTAAAAAAATCACAAATGGAGCAGATATAATACATTTTACGGACCGTTGTCCAGAAAAAGGCCTTCCACGGTGACCACTGTAACTCGTACACCGATCATCAGAAATGAAAAACCAAATAGATTGAGTTTTTGTACGTATTATCTAGTCTTTGATCGAAGGATTTGATAAAATATTAATTTTTGAAAAAATGGTCGGCGGTTGAAAGTGAAAGTCTAAATTTCTTCGAAAAAAT